>CAUJNA010000199.1:67500-95000 GCA_963377175.1 Effrenium voratum | reverse complement strand
TGTGTTTGTGTTTGTGTGTGTGTGTTTGTGTGTTTGTGTGCGTGGGTGCGTTGGTGCGTGGGTGCATGGGTGCGTGGATGCGTGGGTGCGTGTGTGTGTGTGTGTGTGTGCGTGTTTGTGTGCGTGTGTGTTTGTGTGTGTGTTTGTGTGTGTGTGTTTGTGTGTGTGTTTGTGTGTGTGTGTGTGTTTGTGTGTGTGTGTTTGCGTGTGTGTGTTCGTGTGTGTGTGTGTGTGTTTGTGTGTGTGTGTGTTTGTGAGTGTGTTTGTGTTTGTGTGTATGTGCGTGGGTGCGTGTGTGTGTGTGTGTGTGTGCGTGTGTGTGTGTGTCTTTGTGTGTGTGTGTGTGTTTGTGTGTGTGTGTTTGTGTGTGTTTGTGTTTGTGTGTATGTGCGTGGGTGCGTGGGTGCGTGTGTGTGTGTGTGCGTATGTGTGTATGTGTGTCTTTGTGTGCGTGTTTGTATGTGTATGTGTGTATGTGTGTATGTGTGTATGTGTGTATGTGTGTATGTGTGTGTTTGCGTGTGTTTGTGTGCGCGGGTGCGTGTGTGTGTGTTTGTGTGTGTGTGTGTGCGTGCATGCGTGTGCGTGTGTGCGTGTGTGCGTGTGTGCGTGTGTGCATGTGTGCGTGTGTGCGTGTGTGCGTGTGTGCGTGTGTGCGTGTGTGCGTGTGTGCGTGTGTGCGTGTGTGCGTGTGTGCGTGTGTGCGTGTGTGCGTGTGTGCGTGTGTGCGTGTGTGCGTGTGTGCGTGTGTGCGTGTGTGCGTGTGTGCGTGTGTGCGTGTGTGCGCGTGTGCGCGTGTGCGCGTGTGCGCGTGTGCGTGTGCGTGTGCGCGTGTGTGCGTGCGTGTGCGTGTGTGCGTGTGTGCGTGTGTGCGTGTGTGCGTGCGTGCGTGCGTGCGTGCGTGCGTGCGTGCGTGCGGTGTGTGTGTGTGTGTGTGTGTGTGTGTGTGTGTGTGTGTGTGTGTGTGTGTGTGTGTGTGTGTGTGTGTGTGTGTGTGTGTGTGTGTGTGTGTGTGTGTGTGTGTGTGTGTGTGTGTGTGTGTGTGTGTGTGTGTGTGTGTGTGTGTGTGTGTGTGTGTGCGTGCGTGCGTGCGTGCGTGCGTGCGTGCGTGTGTTTGTGTGTGCTTGTGTGTGCTTGTGTGTGCTTGTGTGTGCTTGTGTGTGTTTGTGTGTGTTTGTGTGTGTGTTTGTGTGTTTGTGTGGGTGGTTGTGTGTGTGTGTGTGGTTCTGTGGTTCTGTGGTTCTGTGGTTCTGTGGTTGCGTGGTTGCGTGGTTGTGTGGTTGCGTGGTTGTGTGTGTGTGTGTGTGTTGTTGTGTGTGTGGTTGTGTGTTGGTGGTTCTGTTTATGTTTTTGCTTCTGTTTCTGTTTGTGTGTCGGTGCTTGCTTGTGTGTGGTTTTGTGCTTCTGTGTGTGCGTGTGGCTCTCTGTGGGTCTCTGAGTGGGTGTGTGGGATTCTGTGTCTATGCTTATGTGTGTATGTGTGTTTGTTTGTCTGTTCGGTCGTTTGTTTGTTTGCTTTGTCAGTCGGTCGGTTGCTTGGTTGGTTGGTTGATTGGCTGGTTGGTTGGTTTGTGTGTGTTTGCGTAGTGTTTGCGTGTGTGTGGCAGAGTGGGTGACATGATCACCTGCCACAGGTATATATAGACCGATATCCAAATGGTTAGTTGTTCCATCAAGATACACAACTGGTGCCTGGGCGTCAACTGTTTTTGCGGTCGAGAAGACAGGACCTGGAGGACGTCATCAAGGCGGCACCTGGCGCAGTGGAGCGGGTCCGGGCCCCCACGGTTGACGAGGAAAACACGTTCCTACGAACTGGGGAGAGAGCGGGAGTTTGACGCAAGGCTGCGGTTTCCTGAGGCCAAGACTATCGCAGAGTTTCTGTTTAAGTGATTCTCGAACCCACGCCCTGAGAAGCCCACCTACCTTGCTGCGCTCCGAGCTAGGTCCTAGCAGTGCTGCAGGACAAGGTGAACCAAGCTGCAAACCGCCAGCTGAAGGCCGGGCAAGCAAATCGGCTCGAATCTCCATGGTAAATCATGGGCCGGTCAGCTCTTTGATCGACGTGATGGGACCTTAGGCTCGTGCCTTGTGTTGAGGGTCACCGCAGTCACCGCATACCAGTCAAGGCAAGGCCAGGTGCGCGCTGAGGTAGCGGTGCCCCGAGCCCCTGCGCCGCCAGCGCCGCCAGCGCCGCCAGCGCCGCCAGGCACGGACAGTTCGCTTAGCCCGCAATGAGGGATCAACGCATATTGCACATACAGAGGCCCCCCCTCAAGACAGGGTTTGCTAGGGGCTTCGAGGTGCCTGTCTTCCCCGTTTGCCCAGAAAAGTGATTGCTCTCAAGAAACATCATGCACCCTGCAGTGGGCAATGTTCGCTTGGGTTAAGCCCTACCTTTTCGCTCGAAATTTGCCAGGCCCAGGCCCCAATCGGACACCCAGCGAGCGCCAGAGCGTCGGCTCAGCGCGGCAGGCAAGGAGACATTGGACGAATCGTTCTGTTTCTCGGTGGCAACCCATGTTGACGAGATCAACCAAATCGAACAAGGCGAAAGTGCAAAACTGTGCAAGTGCCGGGGCTAGGTTCTAAATGACTTGTGAGGGAATGTGCCTATCAGACTTTGCAGACTGCCAAAGGAGCCTTTGTCATATCAGTAAGGTTGTTCCAACCTGAGCAAGTGTTTGGGCACAATTCAAGTGACCTGTAGCACACCTCGCCGACACCAGAATTGGATTTCTTGCTGGGAGAACCTCTAAGTGCTTTGTTTATTGTCCTTGCTTGCGCCCCTTGGTCGTTTATATGGCCCCTCGTCGCGTGGGGGGTGCTCGTATTTGGGGTCAGTGTTCTCGGATTACGCACTTGCTTTGCAACGTGTGATTGTTTTCAATCAGTACAATGCTGGATAATATCAAGATTGCAGTGTTCAAAGTGTAGCGACCGCTGCTGGGGTGAGCTAACAAGAAAGCAACCAGCTCGGCTGCATGTGTATGGTATGCAGACTGGCAATCTTGTCCAGCACCGTTGGGAGGGGGGCTCCCCAAGCGGCCTGGCTCAAACGAGGTCTTTACACAAAATTTGAAGGCCGAAGGCCGAGTTTCACTGGCGGACCCCACCCAACCAGTCTTGTGTCAGGAGGCGTCCCCAGCGCCAAGGCAGAAGCGCAGCCGGCTTGCCTTAGCTATGGGCAATTTGTCTCTTGACTGTTTGGATTGGCCAATGGTCATCAAACTGTCACATGCGCCCCGTTAAGGGAACTGTGACCATCCCCTGGCAAAAGGCTGTCCTTGGCTCCACTGGGATTTGCATGTTAGCTGGATCCTCACGACCGATTTCTTTCAAGCTGGTGGAGTACGTAGGGAATCCAATGCAAATTGAGCCCATGGAGATGATGGGCTGGGATTTAGCTAAGTGGTGAATCTGCCAGCAACCCTGCCCCGTCAAGCCCCCACTGAATTTCCGTTTTGCCCCAACTCACAGCCACCGTTGTGACCATGCTTACTTTCCATTTAGCCAACTGCAAGCCCACATTCTCGATTTGAGTTAGCTTGTTGGAAGACTACAAGAAAGAAAAAGGTCCCCGTTAAAAAGAAGAGTGGTCTTTAAGAGAGATGGACAAACAGGAAAATCCGCTAGGGCTCACAGGCCCAGGCTCCCGGAAAAAGAAGAAACAAGAATACACTTGCAGCCTTCCGCCCTTGGAGCCCCTTTTTTCAAGCCCCATCACCATCAGCACCTTTTCATGGGACGCAGAATGTTCTAATCTCAAAGCAAGATGGCTTCATGACTTCTGCATCTGAGGTTCCCAACTGTTTGTGAATTGAGACTTGGCCGATCTTGGCGGACTGGTGGTGGTGAGTGAGGTGGGGCTATGTTTGCTGCGTCAAACAAGCAAGTTCAAGTAGCAGCCACATAATATAATAGGCTGTTGGTACCCCAGCATGTGGCAGGTTGAGTCTGTAGTACAGGTCAAAGCCGCCTTGGGGAAGCGTGAATCGTCTGAATTGCCTTGCAACCCTATGCTTGTTATTGGGTCCAGGTCCGAGGAAACATAGTTACGCAATGATTCTAGCAAGTGAAAGTTGGTGCTGCCTCGTGTGGATTTATTGTGGCCAATTATGTTGTTGCGTGCATACGGAAACCTAACATGAACAACAATACAAAAGGTACCAAAAGATAGTAAGGATCCTCGCGCTAAAGGTAAGGTCGCCTTGCTTGAAAGTGACCTTTGCGTTGCGACGTTTGGTGGCCAGGATGCAGCTGGAAGTGGACACTGAGCTTTTGCTGGAGAAGGCGCTAAGCATCGCTAAACTCGAGCGGTTCAAGAAGTGGAGTATTGCCCAAGAAGTGTAGGAACTTGTGCTTCGTAAGCCCGAATTCCACTAATTATCACATTTCCGTGGGTTGTCCAAGAACGAAGAAACGCTGTCATGTTGGCTCGCTTTTGCAAGTAAGACGGTCTTTGTTTTAGTGTGCGGTGCTGAATGAACGCGACCTGCTGCTGGCAAAAGCGAGAACCAAGTCTCGCTGCAGACGCCCACTGCCTCCACACTCTGGCTAAAATGTCCTGTTCGGCGCAATGACGCACTGCGGGAACTTTGTGCTGCATGAGTACAAAATTCTACAGGGCAGAGAATCAATGAACGCTTTCGTTATTTGCGCAAGAAGGAAGAAACGTCATGTTTTCCCAGTCCAGCGTGTGATGCATTGTGAACCCGGCCCGCGACTAGCAGAACCATGAAGCGGGTTCCAACTGTGCGAAGACCCCTCCCCCCCTCCCCCCCTCCCCCCTGCGACACTCCCAGGAGTACGATGCGGCGAAGTATCGCACAGGCAAAAGCACCAAAATAAGTGAAGTGTTGACAAATTCCCTTGCGTTGCCAATGTCGTCGTTAGCTTGACATCGCGCCAACACATGGAAATATCGCTTCATACTGACCCATGTCAAGTCGCTCCTGCCAGGCCGCGACACCCATTCAAGGATTACTTGCCTGTGTAGCGTTTTGGTACCTCATTTTAGCACGGGTTCCGAAGGCAATACTCTGCAGTTGAAACAAGGTCCAACTCTGGGTCTAGGGCTGGCCCTTGCCATTACAGTGGGACTCAAGCGGAGGGTTATGATTCAGCAAAAGGCTATGGATCTGATGTTATAAGCAGCTGAGTACCTTAATCAGCCAGAGTGCAGCTGGTGCTGTTGCTTCACAGTTTGCCTCCTCCAGGAGCAGGCCATTGCAGAGTTGAGGGAAATGGTTGGAGCCTGAGAATATGACAGAACTGTCGAGTCCCCAGGTATAATGCAAGCAGAACCAAAATCAAGTACCTGGAATATAGTGACTTTAGTGATGTCACCAAAGCAACAAGTCACCTGAAACAGTTGAGTTGGCGGATTCGCGCTTCGGGTTGCCCCACTCTAAGTGAACAGTTGGCCAATTTCGGTGAATTCAGTTTGTATTTTACTTTGTGTGCTTGGTTCCATCTTTACCCCTTTCGAAGCAGCTAGAGCTGACAGGTGCATAACAAGTAAGACAAACGTTGGGCAATGGACATCAATCCATCAAAAGCAACAGTTTGAAGGGTATAAGTTCAGGATCATGTTCAGTTCTGACTTGGCAAGGTGGTGGTGGCCTTTCGGCTTCTGAGCATGCGTGCATTCGACGTGTATTCCATGTGTGCTTAGCATTTCTTGCGGTCTAGGACGTCCGCTTTTATCAAAGCAACCAGCTCAGCCGTATTACAGGGCAGAAGATACAGTGTTTCCGATGGTATCACCCTCGTGTCATACTATTTATGTGGCAAACTTTTACGTTGTGCCACAAAACACGCCATTCATTGCATAAAAAATACACTTTCATGATTGGTTCAACTTCTTTGTGTTGCAGAGATCGTTCGTTCTGAAGGCCCTCTATGTGTGCTCACATGGCACAACCATGCAAAACCAGCGGACAAGCTTCTTCGCCAAGCTTAGCGCTCTGAAGCTAAAGCAAAGCTTGTTAGGTCAAGCTGATTGGTTCAATGACTGACTGGCTGGCTGGCTGGCTCTTTGGCTCTTCGACCTTTCCATCGCCGCAATGGACAAGTGGTCACACCTTTCGCAGGCTATTTTGAAATTGTTGTAGGCGGTGAATGACTTGAGCCTTGTTTATAAGAACAAGAACTGTGCAAGCTCCTTTGGATGAGTAGATTTCCAGCGGATTCCAAGCCTGCCGGGACGAGCTGTTCGTGTCATGTTGCACCAGAATTCATGTTGCAACGTGTGCCGGTGGTTGGACAAGCCCGCATGCGAATTCCTGGATGGATAAATAAGGATGTCTATCTGCTCAGATTGGCGAAAGTCTTCGTAACATGCCCATTGACAAACAAGTGAGCCACACTCAAAGCCCGGGTCAGTGAAGGTTAGTCAGGGACACTCCCAACCATGAAAAGGTGCGGCCGCCTTGCTAGCTCTTTAGATGGTTTTGGGTTCACCATATTGTACCAGCTTTTGATCATGACTCAAGTGGCGAACCTGTCGGCTCACGTCGGCACAAGCGCCACTAAGGTCGGAATCATGACCGAGAAAATCAAGAAGCTGGAGCAGCTGGTGACTTGCTGCAGTTGGAACGAACGTTCCCACAGATGTTGGCGGAGATATGTGATAGAATGTGATCATTTCAGACAGGAGCACCCAGAGTAGCTTGCTAAAGAGGCTGCCATTGCTGGGCCACCCGACAACCGTTGGCCTCCCAAGCATTTGTAGGTGACATCAACAGAAGCAACAATAGCGGCAGCAACGGCAACAGCAGCAGCAGCAGCAGCAGCAGCAACGAAAACAAGGAAAAGTGTGCGTGTGTCTGCAGGTGCAGCTCATGCGAATGCCACGTCACTTCCGGGCTAGGTCCGCATCAAAGACTCGAAGATCGAGGCGCACACTTATCGGTTCCACCTGCATTGCTGATATGACCTGCGGCCAGAATTGGTTGTTAGATTGGCTGAGCAGAAGAAAGTCAGGAGGCTGTGGCGGACTCACGCATGAACAAAAGGCTCCTAAAGCCAAGCAGGGCCATCAAGTGGGTCAGATTTGGTCTCCCTGGAGTTCTGGAGTGCTTTTTGACTCGGCTTGACTGTAGTGCGGAATGGACTGACGAAGTCAATTGCTGCACTCAGTCTTGCAGCCTACGTTCCTATGCTACTTGCAAGCAAAGTATCTGGCAAAGCGACTTTCCGCTGTGAGGAATTTGATGTGCTTGCGCCTGGCCGTGACACCTGCTCAATATCGCAATGCAAGCATCAGACCCTGAAGATGAATATGAAGAAATTTGATGTAACGCAGCTCTATTGGATACCGCAGTTCAGCTCGGCACCATCAGGTTCATGTGCGTAAAAAGAGTCGAACTATTTGGAGGGACAACTCATGCCGTCCTCTTGCCCCCTTCTCCCTACAGCACCTGAGCCAATTGCGGTCAGGATTAGTATGATGACTTGTGTTTTTAGCCTTTGTAGCAGATGAAGTAACAGCCACCACTCCACCCCACCCAACTCCAATCCACTCTACTCCACTCTGTTCCATAGTCTGCCGTGCACTGAGCACCAGTGGTCCTCAGCCTTCGCGGCCGCGAATCAACATGGGAGGCCAGGCAGAGAGTGGGGGAGCTGACGACCAACCAAAAAGAGGTTGCCCTTTGGTTTGAGTCTGGTGTTCATCTGGCTTCGGCGGCAGAGAACCGGGGGGTTGGTCCAAAGGAAACGATGCCTTACCCGTCTGATTCATGAAGGGTGTTTGAACAGCAGTCAGACGTGCGCACGTTCAAAGGGAAAGGGGCGCAGACCACATGAGCTTATGAAACATCTACTTTTAGACAAGGAAATCGGTTGTCTTGCCCAAAACATCAGTGATGGTGATGGTGACGACGACCAGTTTCGCTGACGGACCAGTGCGACATCTACCTTTAGAATAGCTTCGGCAACGCACAGTGTTTATCATCACTAAATCGGTGGGGATGCTGGTGTTCACAAACCACATGGGTTTGGCTCAAAATTACATACATAAACAGGAGGGGTTACGCACGTTTTGGTCCATGTTTCCACTTACCAGGGTTCCATTTTGGTACCCGTTGTTTGAGCCACGGCCACATTTTGTCTACAAGCCGGAAGTAGGCGCGACGAGAGACCAAGCAAGATCCAACAAACACACTTCTGCAAATTGGTTTTGTCTTTTATTTTGACACGGCCGGGCGACCTGCACACTTGGAGACTACTTTGCCCAGAGCTTTTCCGTAATTTCCCGTGTCTTTCCGCAATTGGTCTTCTTATAGGTTAGTTGAGGTTAGTTATACAAGGTCAGTTGAGGTTGGTTCAAGTAGATGCAGTCAATTGATGTTAGTTGTTGGTTATAGATTGTTGGTTGATGTTGGTTTGTGTTAGTGAGTCCCCCTACGAACCCGCAGCGCGACATCTACTTGTAAGCAACTGACATATGTTGTCTTGCCTGCAATGTTGCTGATGCTGGTGACGATCACTTTAGTTTGTGGACCAGAACGACAGCCCCAATAGTTTCTAGACTCGTCCCACAATCTTCCGGTAGTCGTGCTGAGTTTCGTGTAACTGCCATAGTTGTCCCATAGTCTTGCCGATGAATCGAGGTCAGCTAAAGGTTTAGCCAAGGTTGGCTAGGATGAGTTCAAGATAGTCAAGGTTGGTTGCGGTTAGCTTCAGGTTAGCTAAAGTGAGTTGCGGTTGGTCAAGGCTGTCAAGTCGTAAACCTCCGTCCCAACCATGATGCATATGATAATGTTTGGCCTCTGAGAGCGATGGGTGGGGATGCCACCCGCGATTGTCCACGGAAAAAGCCCTGAATAAGGATGAGAGTGAGAGAGAGAGAGAGTGCAGTTTAGCCACAGCCAATACTCACTTTGGGACTTGCTTAGAGGAGAATTATAAGCTTCCTCCATCAGACTAGCATGGAACCCTCTTAGGATCTCCGCTGAAAAGTAACATGTCTCTCTTCTTGAAAAGCAACTCGTCGGAGGAGGGGTCCCTGTTCATTCTTGGTGAAACTCAGTATCACTATCACCCGTTAAGCTCCTTCCAATCCAAACATCAAGCTGAACTTGAATGTTCGGCGCCCTATTTCCTAACTCCACCCATATTTGATCAACCCATATCAACCAGGTTGTCGGCTGGAGATGTGGACATGGGAGGTCCTCAAGAGGCTCTGTGTAGAACTCGGGGCTCCTTGCCCCATCAGGCCTAATTTCCCACTATTTGTAGGGGGTCCCTCAATGCCCCTTTTCGCTACCTTGAAGAATCCCTTTTGCAGTCCTGGACACGCTGGATGGCCTGGACACCCTGGACGGGATGGATGGCCTGGAGGAGGTGGAGAAGATCGGCTTCTCCCAGCCCTCGACCCAGGACGGGAGACTAGGACCGTGCAGGGTGCTACAATCCCCAAAATGACAATTGAGGAGGATGGCCCCTGAGACTAGATGAATGGAACTCGGGCAACCCCAGTCTCCTCCGGTGCCCAGGTATGACTGATCCTGGGATTCGTGCATCAGGGTTACTCCGAGCCTCTACAAGATGAAACAAGCCTGCAAGGGTAGAATGTGTTTTCCTTTGGTCGCTTCACCAGGGACCAATGTTCTACCCTTATGCCAGGGACTTCGGATGCCTCCTGCATGGTTGTTCGAGCCCAAGTTTTTCTTGACAAAGCGTTTCGCTTCGTGGATCGCCATGGTGATGCACTCTGCTCCCAACGTGAGCCATAGCTGTGGGCAGGCGGCTACGGAAGTGGAGGCAGCCGATGGGGCCATGGGGGCAATGGACCCCGACGCCTTCGACGACTTGCCCTGCTTTGAGGCCAGCTGCGCAAGGTCCTTTCAGATGGGCTCGACTGTCTGAGCAATTTACAAAGAGTTTAAGTTGGATGAAGTGAAGTTTTCGAGGGGTCCAAAGGCAAACCCCCAGTGTGAGGTTCCCATGAAATGTATCGGGCAATTCGCATTTTTTGCAAGTTGTAGCAAACCTCCGTTCGTTCACGACTCGTTGCTTGGGGGCTTTCAGGCACTGGTTCGGTGAGGCCACTAAGCGGTGAGGCGACAATACAGCAACGGTGGTTGCAAGCGAATCATATTGAGTCCGGCAAAGCAGAAGTCCAGCAAGGCTTCATTTTTGAGGCTACCGGACAGCAAGCCCAGCAACGACAACCCGTCTCTGGGTTTGAGCGATCTGAGGGACAACCAAAAGAGAAACACGCTGGAGATTTCAACATGGCACAGGACTTAACGCCCTTCGAGGTGGAGCACTTTGTCAAGGACTTGGAGGACGCGGGCTCATGCTGGAATGTGGCATGGTGAAAATAGTGTTCAGGTAGGCGAATATTCCTTGTTCAGCTGCTAGTTGTTTGATGTGGACTGGTTTCACCCTTTGGTGAATACCTAAGCAAGAGAGCCATAGCTCATTGCAAAGATGTGGCAGCGGAGTGTGTTGACTTTGGCCGCTACACCTCACATGTCTAGTGTTTGAATGCCCACACGGCTGCCACGCCGCCGAGTACAGCTAGGCCAGAATCAGAATGCAGAGGGAGCTAGCGACGAATCTGGGCAACTTGGCAATCCAAGTGTGGTCGTTGTGCCAACGGATGGGCAATGCCAGGAGTTCCAACTGGAGCAGGTGGGCGATCCGCTTGGCGCCCAGGCCTTCAGGTTTTGGACAGGCAACCACGAAAGAGGCTTCTCATTTGCCAACTGAGGGGATTTTGGCTTTACAAACCAAGGCTAGGACACTGCGGCTAGCCAGACATGTCCAGGGGACATGGCACGTATCCGTGTAATAACATCCAGCATTCGAATTATTCTAATCGTGATGCTATGCTATGGTTCCTGAGGGAAGTCCAAGCCAGGGAAGCATGTCGTTGGAAGTCCTGGTCATGCAACTGTGCAATTGGCCCAGATTTATTCCGTTGAACCTTTGAGATGCACTTCGAAGCTGAGGACTATGTCAAAGGGCTCTATCACATTGAGACGCGGGACATATCACGTTGACGTGCATTCATGTGCATTATGAGTTCTACTAGGACAGCGCATGAATACAGTTTGCGACTATATTTGTACGCACTGCTTTGGCAATATCAATCATGGCATCCAGTGCACTGCGGAATCACTTCTCGTGCAGTGACTTCAGCATTGTGACCCAACAAACAATCGTGTTATCGCATTCCTCGCATAACCAGCATTGTGATGTCCGTTCAGCAAGCGGAATAAGTTTGCACGGAAGCCAGTCCAATCCATGCACTGAGCCAGGCAGGTTTGAGAGCGCTTTGGTTTGCAGCGGCCAACACTGGCACCGTCATCAGCACTAATTCATCCACAATGATGGTTGGACGTCACCGCAATTTTGGTACCGGTGAGCTCCTCAACTTGAAGAGGACAAGCTGTTTTGAGTCAGGCCTAAAGATCTATATTATTGACCACTATTTGTGTATTAAGGGGTGTTTTGGACCACTCCCCGAAAAGCAAACAAGCACGGGAATATGCAAGTATACACTTGCGGAAACAGCAAAGTCGATTTTCATCAACTTTTGAATCTGGTTGGCCGGATGACACGATCAGCTTTTCCTCTGACAGCAGAACCAAAAGACACTGATGTAACAAGGAGAAACTGCAAGAACCGGGGACTCGCCACAGACACTGGTGCCATCGGATGCCATCGGGCAGTAAAGGCGGTGGCTGACGCAGCACGAGCGGGTAGAGAAGCTGAATTGGACGGCTCACAACCAGGCCAGCGACTAGAAGCTGCCAAAGCCGGAGGTTTCAGTCCTTGCACTTTTTAGAGAAGAACATGTCCGCTGCTTATTTTGTGCTTTTTTGCAGGGGTCAATGTGTGAGACGATGTTGTGGGGGAGGTCGGAAGGGTTGCAAAGCCCTGCCTGCCCCAACAAGTGCGCCGTTTCCGAAATTCAAAAAAGTCAGGCAGATTTCGCATTGGCTTCGCGCAGGCATGACGCCCAAGATCCAACCGGGGGGACCTTCCGGGCTCATCCTTCCTTTGTGGCCCCTCCCACTTCCGGATCTGGAGCGACCAAAAAAGTGTACTTTGAGTAGTGCACGCGTACTAAAAGCAACGGTGTTCGAGCTGGAGCTGGCAAGGTGTTCCTTTGCTCCACTGACAAGGCGAGCCCAAGCACACTGCGTGTACTACACTTGTACTTAAAAGCTGTGATTGTCCAGCTGGAGCTGCTTGAGTGCACTGCGTGTACTACTTGTAGGGCAAGTCGCAATCTTGCGCAGGCCATATTGATGTCGAGTCGCAATGTCGCGCGGGCGCGTAGGCAGGCGTCTAGTCAAGTAGGTCTCGCTTAGGCGGTTTTGTGGGAGTGGTCGTCTTGGCGTGGGCGGAGTTTGCATTGCGTAAGCAAGTAAAAAAATATATATTCAACAATGATGACACCGGCAAAGACCCCAAGTAGCGTAAAACAGTTTGCGGATTGCACACTGCAGGGCAAACAAGTGCAAAAAAGTTCCACGCCTTACGCCTTCCATGCAACCTAGCCAAGCAATTTCAAATACCAATGTGCAACTCCCTTTGGGAAACAAAATGATCATTGCAAACGCAACTAACCAACAACTCAGCCAAAAACACATCAACTCCAAATGCAGCCAAAATCACAGAAGCTCCAAAAAAAGCCTTGATAGGTTGCTGCTCTGTCGAAGTTGCAAGTGCGAAATGCAAAGGGCTGCTGGGCTGGCTACGCAATTGACTACTCAAGAAATATGCCGATAAAACCGGCAGAATCATAACCATGAACGCAGCACCATAAGAACGCCAAAACAGTCATGATGATAACGACACCACTATGATGATGCAAGCAACATCATGTGATTCCAAAACATGATAATGATACTGTTTATAAAAGAGCATCACGGTCACCGGTATCATCAGGATGATGCGGGCAGCGTCATGATGATTTAGCCAGCAGCATGATCACGACGAAACATCATAGCGCTACCGGGAACATCATGATGATGCAGGCAGCATCATGGTGACGCAGGCAAAATCAGGGTGATGCCGGCAACACCATAACAAGAATCCCAAACAGAATTATGGTCAAACCGACATCATCATGATGATGTAGGCAGCAACATAATGATGCAGGCGCCATCACAATGATGAAGGCAGCATTGTGGCGACGTAGGCCGCAGGATCATCACGCCGGCAGCATCAAACGACGCAGGAAGCATCGTGACGCCGAAATCATCATGATGACGCCAGCGGCCGCCTGATGCCGAAGGCAACGAAAGCATACGATGACGCATTAAGTAGCCAAAACGACGCAGCCAGCAACATGAAAACGCAGGCAGCGTGATGACGCCGAAAACAGCACCATGAGGCCAAAAACATCAAGGCAAGTTGGCGCGTCAGAATGATCTAGGCAGCATCATTCTGACACCAGCAAAAACAACACAAATACGCAGGCAGCATGGTGACGCCGGAAACATCACGTTGTTACTACCGGTAGCATCATGATGATGCGGGCGGCAAATCTCCAAGATCTTAACTTGCCTTGCCCCACGAATGCCTGAAATGCATTACATCAGAAGCAGCAGAGGAGAACAAGACTACATTTCCCCCTACTGCACCGCTGAGGCAGGCAAAGTGAACGCAGCGCTGCCTGAGTTGTTTTTGTTTGTACGAGCTCATGCTTCAATCAGTTTGAAGTCCAGCACAATCGATCCGAAATATTCAGGCGGGTTTTTTTCCCCCCGAAAGCATCGCGAAGGGTTCTTCCGTGCGGAGCCCTTGGACAAGTTACACAGAGCCAAGTTGCACAGAGCCAAGTTGCACAGAGCCAAGTTACATAGAGCCAAGTTACATAGAGCCAAGTTACATAGAGCCATGTTACATAGAGCCAAGTTACATAGAGCTAAGTTACATAGAGCCAAGTTACATAGAGCTAAGTTACATAGAGCCAAGTTACATAGAGCCAAGTGGCACAGGGCCAAGTGACACAGAGCCAGGTGTCACAGAGCCAAGGTTAGGTAGAGCTTGCGTAGAGCTTCGGCGTAAGCAGCTATGTAAGTTAGTTTAGGTTTCTAAGGGCTCGGGATTGCGACCCTCTGCGGAGGTTCGCGTGGTCGAGGTTCAAAAACTGAGGATTTTTTTTACGATTTTTGCGGTGCGCGCGCGACCCTCTGCGGAGATTCGCGTGGTCAAGGTTCAAAAACTGGAGACTTTTTACGATTTCCGCGGTGCACGCGCGACCCTCTGCGGAGATTCGCGTGGTCGAGGTTCAAAAACTGGGGACTTTTTGCGATTTCTGCGGTGCGCGCGCGACCCTCTGCGGAGATGCGCGTGGTCGAGGTGCAAAAACTGAGGACTGTTTACGATTTCTGCGGTGCGCGCTCAACCCTCTGCGGAGATTCGCGTGGTCGAGGTTCAAAAACTGAGGAAAACTGAGGACTTTTTTCGATTTCTGCGGTCCGCGCGCGACCCTCTGCGGAGATCGTGCGCGTCGAAGCGCTCTCGCTGTGGCGCCGCGCGAATTTGTCTTAGTCTCGGCAAGCCCTCTGCGGAGATTGTGCGTGTCGAAGCGCTCTCGCTGCGGCGCCGTGCAATTTTCTTGCTCGCGAAACGGCCTTTGGAAGTTGTCTCGTGGTTTGCGCGACTGCTTTCGCAATCCCGCGGTTGCGGGTTCGATTCCCCCCTGGTCCGCGGCAGCTCCGGCTTGAAAATCGCAGCTTTTAAGTACAAACGTAGTACGCGGAGCCTGCTCCTGCAGCTCCGCCTGGAAAATCGCAACTTTTAAGTACAGACGTAGTATGCGGAGCGTGCTCCCGCAGCTCAGGCTGGAAAATCGCAACTTTTAAGTACAAAAATAGTACGCGAAGTACATTCCCACAGCTCCGGCAGCACTTGCGCAGAGCAACTTGCGCAGAGTCACTTGCGCAGAGCAACTTGCGCAGAGCAACTTGCACAGAGCAATTGCACAAAGCACTTGCGCAGAGCAACTTGCACAGACCAACTTGCACAGAGCACATGCGCAAAGCGCTTGCACGGAGCAACTGGCGCAGAGCACTTGCGCAGAGCAACTTGCTCAGAGCACTTGCACGGCGCAGAGCAACTTGCACAGACCAACTTGCACAGAGCACATGCGCAAAGCGCTTGTGCGGAGCAACTGGCGCAGAGCACTTGCGCAGAGCAACTTGCTCAGAGCACTTGCGCAGAGCAACTTGCACAGAGCACTTGCGTGCAGCAGCTTGCAGAGAGCAACTTGCGCGCAGCAGCCTGGAACAATGCAGCTTGCGCAGACCACTTTCGTGAGAAATCGCGCGGCGCAGTTCGAGAGGAAAGTAGGATGATGAGATGGAGCTCTCATGTGACCATACACACTGAGCATCGCCGCGCGCAGACACGCTCGCCGCAGCGATGTAAAAAGGTGTCTCCGCGGCTGGATGAGCACCTGTGGAAAAATGCTTTCGGGCCAATTGTCCTCTAGTGCCTCCTTATCAAAACTACCAACCAATCAATCTTCACAAGCACAAACATGATCACACACGCCTCAAAAAGAGCCAAACAGCACCCCAGAGCAGCACCTGCGCCAGCGCCCCAAACTGCATGCCCCCTAGCGCCCGGCCATCGATCTCGAAAAATGCGCCTACCGTCACCCATCCTTCAAACAGCATTTGCACCAGCCCCAAACTGCATGACCCCCAGCGCCACCTGCACCAACGCCCCAAACTGCATGTGTAGCACCAGCGATGCCCCCTAGCACCTGGCCCCCTACCTGCGCCAGCTCCCCAAAATGCACTCCCTCTGGCACTCGGCCATCGATCTCGCAAGAATGCGCCCGCACCGTCACCAGTCCCTCAAACAGCACCTGCACAAACGTGCATGCCCCCTAGCACCCGGCCGTCGATCTCGCAAATCACTGTCCCCTTCTTGATTAGAAGTTAGAACCCCTATAGCTTTCGGCTATCTGGGGAAAAAGGTCCCACAACCAAGAAAAGCGCTGCCCATGTGGACTTTTAGGCGAGAGCAGATGTCCTTGGGTTTCCATTCAGCGCAACATGTTCTTGACTCGTTTACTGACTTTGAGTTGGCAGAAGGAGCTGGCAAAGCACAAGGGAAGACTGCCAGGCCAAAGAAGGCTTGGATGAGTTCGTGGTTGATCAGCTCAACACGCAGGAGAAGGCCACGAACTGTCCCAATCACCAGTTGTGCCAAGCGCTTCCCCACTAATTGCAATTCGAAATACCATTGGTTTTCTGCGATCTCCATCCCTTGCAATGTTTACGTTGGCAGATCAGTCGCTCGAAATGTTCCCAATTCAGTTTTTGGTCTATTCGGAGTGCATCAGGATGAGCATCACCTGGTAGAATGCAAAGACCGTTTTGCCTGGCCAGTTGCCGACTCTCATCTACGACCTCATACTTATCGAGGCCAGCTGGCAAGGTTCAGAAGCAGCAACTGTTTTTGGGAGGAGCCCATAAATTCAGGTCAGCCTGGCTGAACAATCAGGGAAATTGGAAAAATGAGTTGCACATGCCAGGCGTGGAAGGAGCGAATATGGCCGCTGATCAAGGCGGGCCGCTGATTAATTGGGACATTTTGCATGTGGTTCAACCGACAGTTAGAGAAATGTTTGAATGGGCAGAGCTCTTTCAACAAGCTACTTACCCATCGGTGCGGGGGTTCTTGGGCCCCAAGCTTTCAGCACTTACTTCAGAATCACTGTCTAGCGCGGAAGAACGGAAAGGGCATTCTGGGCATTGGATCACCAGCTTTCAGTTTCAGTCTGGCCAATGTTTGCTTGCGAAGCGTAAGGAATCAGATGACGGGGGCATGTTGAAGCCCAGTCGCAAGTAGCAGGCAAAGGCCTTGGCTGGCGTGTACATAAATAGGAAGCCAACAAACTGAGTTCAGCTGCCCAGGCCAAGATTGCCAAGTTCAGCTCGCTACGGACCTACATTCCCGTCTACCATGAGGCCAGGCCTTTCTCCAGCATTTCGCCTCGCCGTCCAGCTGCCATGCTCCACGAGTTCTCCACTCAAACAAGGACCTTGAGGGGATTAGCGAGGAACTTGGTTGCCGAGTAACTACGGTTGGTGGGTCCTGACTTAGCAATTGAAATGCAGGCGGCACATGCCGCGACCTCGTTTCAGGGGGGCTTCCCTAAGATTTGAACAATAGTGTCCTTTTACGGGAGCAGCCCTTATGTTCGGCTGGGGGGGCGGGGTCACCCACTCCGGGCCGCGGAATGCAGGCTTCAGTGGCAAATCTCTTGGAGGTCTCCCTCTACCATCGCACCAGCTGTGAGGAGGACCGATCCACCGTTCAGTCCTGCATCCCTGAGATACGGGTAGATTCCGAAAGGTAAGCCTCTCTTCTCTTGTCTACTTGTTCATTCCTTTCTCTCGCTCCCATCCGTCTCATTCACCGTTCCAAATGAGATGAATGATAGGATGGTGACGGACGGTGGCCATGAGCGAGAGAAAGTGATGGGATTTTGGATTGCGGTCAACCCACCTAAATCTCCAGCTTACCAATCCCATCTATTGAAAGCGCGTGGTGGCAAGGTACAGTTCTGCTCCCTTTGTCCCCACCACGCCCATGATCGCAAAATGTACAATAGTTGATTGCTCAAGCATTGCAATGGCGAATCGGGGCATCTTTCGAGCGACAACTAAACGTCATTGGCCAACCCTTTGGCCGTTTGGTATTTGGCAGGCAGGCGATGCGTTGATCGACCTGGTAGACTTCTGCGTGCGGAAGTTGAGGCGCTCGGTGGTTTGAGGGCTGAGTGGCTGGATGGAGTTTTTACGGTCTTGGCTTTGGCATGTAGGGAGTTGGCAACTCGCACAAGGTACCTCATTGCGACACCCAACGACGAGCTCGTGCGACAAGTTGCGTCAGCCAAGGTTGGGGGCTGGGAGGGGTCGATGCAGACTAAGGGGGCTGTTGCCTTGTGTCAGTCGCAATCTCACGAGTTTGTCAAGGCAGCAATGATGGCGTGTTTCCGCAATGTCCGTTCCTAAACAAATTGGCGCCAAAAAGATACAGTCTTCCCACTGTTGAAGAATGATTACTGGCCACAACTCAAATGAATCGAGACTGCGGCGGGTTAGCCGAGGGGTTCAAGGGCCACCATTACAGGAGGGTGGGTTCTCTTTATGGCTCTCAATAGCTACTTTTGAGATTAGAGTCGACCGAGGCGGTCGATGCCTCGGTGTTTCCACATCTCGCCGTCATTCCAATCTTTCCTACACACTTGTTTTGAGTTCCCAAATCTGTAGGAATCAGCCGACGTTCAGACCCGTGGCCTTCAATCACATTTTACGACATCTGAGTGATTTCAAAATATCCAGCTCCGTGAGGAGTGCACGGAGTGGGACACGGTGAGGATGCTGGATGAGCAGTTCGCGGAGTGCGAGTTTCAGGCAGACGCTGGGGGGTTGCTCCCAAGCTGTTGAGGCTGGAGCCTGTTACGTATCGCCTTCTTAGTTTCCAAGGAAACTCCACGCATTTGAGCCTTGGAATTCTGCTGAGAGTAGATGACAAATGAGGGATCCAGTTGTACTACTGTGTCCCGAAGCATGGCAAATACTGTGCTATACCTTGTTCCCTGCTTAGCTGCAACATTCAGGGCTTCAACCAGCGCTGTGTGGCCGAAGGCTTGTGCCGCTTTGGGCTTTGTGTTCCATTTGCAGCCAAATCTGACAAGTTCCCATGAAACGAATGCTGCATAACCCGGTCTTGGGGGATTTTCATTTCTAAGTAGTCAATAAATTCTAAATCCCAAGTGTCCGCAGGGAAGTTTGTTCACCTTGCCGCGGTGGCAGATTTGCATGTGCGTCATCTCCATCATCCGGTTTCTCACCGACCACCGGGTGGCAGTGCCCCTGGCTGTAACCACTCGGATGCTCGAGACGCATGACGCCGGATCCTGAGGTGGCCGACTGGCATGGGGATACAGTTTGTGTGATGCGAGGGAATGCCTGGGGTGTGACACACAGTAAGCTCACAGCAGTGGCCAGTCCGGAAGTAGTTGCCGCGTGGTTAATTATTTACATGGTTTTGGTAAACCGCCTTAGTCCAGGTTTTGATTATGACTCACATCCCGGGGCCAATGAGTATTGATGTTGGGGTGAAACTGTAATGTTTGGGTTTCCCCTAAGAAAGCTTAGGTTTGGGCTTGAGGCAAAACAAAATTGTACGTGCACGCAAAAAAAGTTGATGGATTTGCGTTGTTGATGTGTTCCTGCATGAGACGGTGAGAGCCAGATATGCCTTGACAGGAATACTCCAGACTGTTGCTGGGCACTTGAGACTGGCCACGACAGCGACCATGACGGCAACCACCGCAAAAGCGGCGACCACAACTACAGCAACCACCACACCAACAACCAACTAGCCAGCCAACCAACCGACCAACCGACCAACCGACCAACCGAAAAAGCAAAAAAAAAGAACAATCAATCAATCAATCAATCAATCAATCAATCAATCAATCAATCAATCAATTCAAATCAAATCAAATCAAATCAAATCAATTCAAATCAAATCAAATCAAATCAAATCAAATCAAATCAAATCCATCCAATCAATCCAATCAATCCAATCAATCCAATCAATCCAATCAATCCCATCAATCCAATCAATCCCATCAATCCCATCAATCCCATCAATCCAATCAATCCAATCAATCCAATCAATCCAATCAATCCAATCAATCCAATCAATCAATCAATCAATCAATCAATCAATCAATCAATCAATCAATCAATCAATCAATCAATCAATCAATCAATCAAATCAAATCAAATCAATCAATCAATCAATCAATCAATCAATCAATCAATCAATCAATCAATCAATCAATCAATCAATCAATCAATCAATCAATCCAATCAATCCAATCAATCAATCAATCAATCAATCAATCAATCAATCAATCCAATCAATCCAATCAATCAATCAATCAATCAATCCAATCAATCCAATCAATCCAATCAATCCAATCAATCCAATCAATCCAATCAATCCAATCAATCCAATCAATCCAATCAATCCCATCAATCCAATCAACCCAATCAATCCAATCAATCCAATCAATCCAATCAATCCAATCAATCCAATCAGTCAATCAATCAATCAATCAATCACTCACTCACTCACTCATTCACTCAGGCAGGCAGGCAAGCAAACAAACAAACAAGCAGGCCCCAGCAGCAACAGCAAAAGCAAAAGCAAAGGCAGCAACAGCACCAGCAGCAGCACCCGGGCTTTCCTACTTTTTTAGTAAAGACTTTCGGGACTGTGTGGGGAAGACATTGTTTCTCAGTGCGGTACCTCTCAGCTGTTTGAACAGATGTGCAAATGCAAAGTTGCTCAAACAGTTTCAGGGCTGTGGGAGGGACCTTCAACTGGCAAACGAGAACTCAGAGCCAAGTCCGCATTTGCCACGACAATAGGTAGGTGCTGTAAATGTCTTCGTGAATGTCAGGGCTGTTTAAACAGCAGCTTCACACAGAATTTGGTACGGGAAATTCTACAGGAAGACATGTGTTTGATGGGTATTTGAACAAATGTCTTGGAGAGCCTCCCATACCAGGTTTCTATGCTTGAAGGAATGTTTAGCACTGTTGCGCATAAATGCATTTATGCACCCAGGCTATGATATTTACACAGATTTGTTACTGTATGACTTGGGGATTTAGACGGTTTAAGCAGGCTGCATGCTCCACCCTGTCCAAAAGAAAGCAGATCACGTTGGCTTTACGGGTGGGAGATGCCAGCGGATCTTTTGTTCAGCTGTTCAATACTGCTCATGACTGATTGGGGGAATTGTTTGAGTGATGTAGGTTCAAGACTTCTGCCTGGAGGTGCATAGACCCCTAAACCAAAACGCAGTCTCAGCCGAGATCCTGCTCCTGTTGGTGCCGCTCATGGAGAAGGCGCGTGCACCTTGCAGTTTGGTCGATGAAAGCCCGGGCCAAGACCTCCCTCGTTGACCGGCCCTCAAATTTTTGGGCCAAGCCCCAGGCCCCCTGGGTCCGCAGAAACCGCCGCTTGGCTGCATTCGGGGTGTTTCAACTGATGCCGATGGCCAATGACATGTTCCTCAGAGAAGTCTCCAGCCCCAAGGAATTAACGGGCGCATCGAGAAGTTCGAGGAGCACAAATGGCAGGTCGTCGAGGCGTGTGCAAGTGAGCGGGGATGTGCAGGGCAAGAGCTGCATGTTTGCCACTACAATTGGATCCTCCAGCGCTGAAGACACCGATGCTAGGAATCTGTATCACAAAGGCTAATGTTGTCATAGTCTGACCTGTTCACGGGTTCACACAACCCTCAATGCAACCCAATGACAGGGAGCAGCCATGAGTTTGATCATTGAAGAAGTTGAGCGAAGGAAGGGCAAGCCAGCAAATTCCAGAAGACCCTGTTGCCTAGGACCGGATTGACAAAAGGTCCCACGGACCCTGTATCCACAGCCGGCCCGACAAAGGCACGAGTTATGTTGCTCTCCGTTTTGACCTTTGGTGCTCTCACCATTCATTGCTTTGTCCAGGATTCCTGGATGACACTTCGTGCCATTCAGACCGTGGTTGTGCCGTTCCACCTTCTCTTTGCTTGCTGTCCCCACTCACAATTGCTGGTAGCTGGCACAAGGTGCATAGACCAAAATGGGATCCCTCGTCCAGTGAATGTTTGAAGGCGCGGTTGATTGTTTCAACACTCCGAAAGGCAGATGACGAGGGCCGCCTGCCGAAGCTCCATTCGCAGGCGCACGGCAAAAGAGCGGGATCCGAACTCCGGGGTGATTTGCCTGATTTGTTCACACCTTAAAACCTTAAATTCTCACTAAATTCTCACTGGGTAGCTCCCTTACTACCTTACTGTTTAAGGGACGAAGCATCAGTTCAGAAAGCATGCCAATGTGAAGCAAACTTGGAGCCCAAACATGGAAGCCACCAGACAACCACTAGGAAAGAAACGCTCAGCTTCCAAGTGCTTCAAGCTTGTCACATTTAGGGGGAAGGTGCCATGCCACCAGATCTCTGTACGTCGTTTCGTTGGGAATTATGTGTTATGGGATTTGCTTGAGCTTAGGGAGGTGACTCAAGGAACAAAGCGGATCCTGGAATCGTGTTCATGTTGCTGGACTCGATTTCATGTTTGCAAAGCCACAGCTCGGCCGAGTCCGGACCGCGATTGCTTTGCGAGTTCTCAAGAAGGGCCGTGGGCCTGTGCTTGGGGCTTCACAGCTGTTTGTCGGTGATATATGCACCTCAGCAGGGCCCTTTTTGTTAAGACGTGTTTTCCTGGCTGGCTTTTTGGGCATGTGTTGCCATGTGTGGTCTGGCGGCTTTTGCCTTGGCTTTCTGCATCCTCAGCATTGCCAGCAACACCTGTTCTTGGCGTTTTTGATCTTGTCCGTAGGCGCATAGTGTGCTTTCTTTTCCAGCGCTGTTTGTGGGTGTGGGGTGCTTGGATTTGAGTTGTTGTTTGGGGGGCATTGGTTGTTGTCCGTGGGCTTGGGGAGTTGTTGTTTCTGTAGATGTTGTTTGCAGGCACCCTGGCTTAGGGGGCTAAGCCAACCTTGAACCTTCCCGACACAAGCCCTAAGCCAACCAAAACCAAAACCAACCGCAAGCCCAAAGTAAAACCGAAAACCTACCCAAACCCACGCTACAAAACCTTAAACCCACCCCAAGCTCGGCCTAATCCAAAGAAATTGGTGGTGTCGGGGCCTTTGGAACCGATACTGGCGGTGTTACAAACGATGCTGGAGATGTTGACAGCGCTGGTGTAAAACATGTCAATGTGCAGGTTGTTAGACATGCTGTAAAATACGGCATGTTAGTGACCCGGAGCGAGAAAAAGGCAAACCAAAAAGAAGCCACGAACCCAAATGCAATCTGCGCGCTACCTTTTGTCCCGAAGCTTGAAATATGATAACATGGTGGTGAGATTTACTCTCACGAGCAACACTCTTGAATGCCACTCGTGCACGACACTTCTGACTGACGCCTTTTGAACGACACTAGTGAGCGACACTTCTGAGCGACGCAGTTGCATGACACGTCTGAGCGCCACAGTCTTTAACGACACCTGTGAGCGACACTTCTGACGGACACTTTTCGTCGACGGTTTTGAGCTCTAAGTGACACGGTTGAGTGACACTTGTGCGCGGCACTTCGCCAAAACGAGCGCCGCTTCTGAGCGACACTTTGGAGCGGCGCGCGTGGGAAAGACTTGTGAGCGACACAGATCGGCAGCGCGAGACTTCTGAGCAACACTCTTAAGTGACACATGTGAGCGCATGACACTTCAGATTGACACTTGTGAGCAAAACTTTAGAGCCTCCGGCTCACTCCGCCGACATTCTTCTCTCCCTTGTCTCCTTCTTCCTCTCTCTCTCTCTCTCTCTCTCTCTCTCTCTCTCTCTCTCTCTTTTCCCTTCGCCCGTTTGTTCCCTCGTCCTCTCTCCCTCTCTCTCTCCTCCCCATCCTCCCCATCATCCCCATTCCCTCTCTCTATCTCTCTTTGTCTCTCTCTCTCTCTCTCTCTCTCTTCTACTTTCTCTTTCTCTTTCTCTTTCCGCCTTCCTCTCTATGCACCTCTCTCTCTCTCTGGCTCTCCCTCTCTCTCTCTCGCTGTCTCTCCCCCTCTCTCTTTCTTTGTTTGCATTGTAGCGTCATGTCTCCTCTGAGTTGCTTTGATTTCCGTGCGCTGCCCCTTCATGACCCTTGCATTGTCTTCTTACTACCCTTGATTTCCCCTTCATGTCCTGTCCATGTCTCGTCATTCATGTCCCCTGCCTTTCCTTTCAATCCCCCCTTCATTTCCCTCGCATCTTCTCGGTCATTTCCCTACATCTCCCTTCGTGTCCTTTGGTTTCCTCCTTCACTCCGCTTGTTCTCAGTCTTTTCCCCCTCATTTCCCTTTCAGTTCCCCTTCGTTTCCCTTTCAATTCCCCTTGCTTTCCTGTCATTTCCACTTCCTGTTCATTTCCTTGCACTTCCCTGCATTCCCCTTCACTCCCCGGTATTTTCCCGAAAAAAACACGTTTTTCCAATATTTTCGGCAAAAGGATGCAGTACCAAACGCACCCCCCCCAAGGGGGAGGGGGGGGGGGGGTATCCTCCATCCTCTCTTAGCTGTCCGACACGACGAGCAACGTCGGCGGACTTCTGCCCGAGTACTACGCCTGTCCAAGGAATCGACGTACCGCGCCTGCCACAAGATCTACCGGCTACGCTCCCAGCACTGCACCTGAAAGGAGATCTGAGCCCAAGCTTCCAGGTGCTGCGCCTGCCACGAAATCTGCACGCGTCGCTCTCCAGTACTGCACCTGCCACGCAATCTGCACCCGAGCTCCAAACTACTGCGCCTGCCACGGAATCTGGCACGCATCCGACAGGACTGTGGCGCCAGAATGGTACCGACTGATTTCGACAAATTTCAAGGTCACCAAACGAGCATCACAACGGCATGGCAAGAAGAACACGTGTCCTTCCAAAACACTGCGCCTGCGCGGCGAAACGACATGCAATTGTGAATTCAGCGCTCCAAGATTCACGAAAACGTCCCAATTCCGCAGAAATCCCAACGGTGCGGCAACTGTCTCAACACGCGAACGCTTTCGGACGCTCACGCGAGCCGACCATCGAACATGATCTTACCCCCAGACAGACTCCACTTAATAACGGAAGCCTTTCAGTTCTGAAAGGAAACAATCCACTTTTTGCATGAGCTCCTACCTTGAGTGGAACTGACTTCAGCGACTGGGCAGCAGCTTATGCTCTGAGTTCCCAGCCAGCCCTTCTTTCATTAAGTTTGTGGCTGCGTGTCAGCTTCTTTTGTCCTGTTCTTGAAGCTTGAGTTAGTTATGTTTGCGCTTGGTCCTGCCCTTATAACGAAATTATTCGTTCGATTGTATGGGTGCCGCCAGGTGTGGCTTTCCATCTACAACTTGGTCATGGATGGCGAGAAGTCCTGGCGAGTTTGTATAACACAGAACGGCAGACCGTCGGTCACAGGGCATTGCACGGCAGGATGACCGCCCTTTCCTCATGCAACACTTTGTGCCACTTGCCCGTTTCACGGGGGGCAAACGCACGCGCGGGCGAAAGGCCACGTGGGCCAAGAATTTCATAACCAGGACGCCACCAGCCCCAAGCTTTGACCCAATCGCATCCTTGTTGCTGCTTGCCTGAGGTGTTATGCTTTCAGGCTGTCGCAATTTGTCAAACAGGAAGTGCTCTCTTTCAAAGCGCAGGGCACAGACGCTGAAATACGCTCGAAGCGCGGCGCGCTGAACCCCCAGAGTATTTCAAGCAACTAGGAATGTGGAGTCATGATGTTGCGCGCCTTGGCCCTTTTGGCGGTTTTAGCCCCTTGAACCATCTGCATCACAAGTACAGTTCCTCAGTGCTCTTGGTTTCTCAATCAAAACATTGAGCATCTTGAAAGAAGAAGGGTCTTGTCAAACCATTTCGGCGGTGGTTGTCAAGACCCCAGCGCCAGAGGGCCATTCCTAGTCCTTTGCAAGAATAAGTATTGAGTTGCTCTTGTGTGCTTGGCAGTTGCACGGGAACGCATGTCGGTGTGTTTTGTGATGGGCAAAGGTTTGCTTTGATGTGCGCTTGCAGATACTATTACTTGGGTTTCTTCCACAAAAGGCTGTGTAAATCCAGGTGTTCCCCATCCCACGCGCACAGCTTCGTCAGCTTCAGAACCGTTGGTCATTCAGCCGAACGTAAAAAGAAGCCAAATTGGACATCTTCGACCCTGTGTGTGTTGATTGTTTGTTTGCTTTTGATTTGTGTGTTGACTGTTTATTTGTTTGTGGTTGTTTTTGCTGGTTTGTTTCTGTATGTCTCGTTTGCTTGTGTGTGTGTTTGTGTTTTTATTGTTTGTTTGTTTGTTGGTTGGTTGGTTGGTTGGTTGGTTGGTTGGTTGGTTGGTTGGTTGGTTGGTTGGTTGGTTGGTTGGTTGGTTGATTGTTTTTGTTTGTTTGTTTGTTTGGTTGGTTTGTGCGTTGTGGTGTTTGTTTTTGTGGGTGTTTGTTTGCGCGTGTTATTTATCTACATATTTATGTTGTCTTTGTTGTCTCTGCGTTAATTCATCTATATCGTTGTTGTTTGTGATGGTGATGTTGATGTTGATGTTGTTGTTGTTGTTGTTGTTGTTGTTGTTGTTGTTGTTGTTGTTACTTTGTTGTTGCTTAATTGTTGCTTGGTGGTTGTTGTTTGGTGGTTGTTGTTGTTGTTGCTTGGTTGTTGCTTGGTTGTTGCTTGGTTGTTGCTTTGTGGTTGTTGTTGTTGTTGCTTGGTTGTTGCTTGGTTGTTGCTTTGTGGTTGTTGTTGTTGCTTGGTTGTTGCTTGGTTGTTGCTTGGTTGTTGCTTGGTGGTTGTTGTTGTTGTTGTTGTTGTTGTTGTTGTTGTTTGTTATTGTTGTTGGTTGTTGGTTGTTGGTTGTTGGTTGTTTGTTGTTTGTTGTTTGTGTTGTTCCTGGTGTTGTTGCTGGTGTTGTTGTCGGTGTTGTTGTTGGTGTTGTTGTTGGTGTTGTTGTTGGTGTTGTTGTTGGTGTTGTTGTTGTCGTTGTTGTTGTCGTTGTTGTTGGTGTTGTTGTTGGTGTTGTTGTTGGTGTTGTTGTTGTCGTTGTTGTTGTCGTTGTTGTTGGTGTTGTTGTTGGCGGTGGTGTTGGTGGTGTTGGTGGTGTTGGTGGTGTTGGTGGTGTTGGTGGTGTTGGTGGTGTTGGTGGTGTTGGTGTTGGTGGTGTTGGTGTTGGTGGTGTTGGTGTTGGTGGTGTTGGTGTTGGTGTTGGTGGTTTTGGTGTTGTTGGTGTTGTTGGTGTTGTTGGTGTTGTTGGTGTTGTTGGTGTTGGTGGTGTTGGTGGTGTTGGTGGTGTTGGTGGTGTTGGTGTTGTTGTTGGTATTAATACTGATGTTGGTGCTGTGTTGTTGTTGATGTTGCTGTTGCTGTTGCCGTTGCTGTTGCCGTTGCTGTCGTTGTTGTTGTTGGTGGTGCTGGTGGTGCTGGTGGTGGTGTTGTTGTTGGTGTTGTTGTTGTGGTCGTCGTGGTCGTCGACGTCGTTGTTGTTGTTGCGGCGGTGGTGGTGGTGGTCGTCGTCGTCGTGTTCGTCGTCGTCGTCGCGGTCTTCGTTGTCGGTGTCGTTGTCGTCGTCGTCGTCGTTGTTTTTGTCGTCGTCGTTGCCGTTGCCGTTGCCGTTGCCGTTGTCGTTGTCGTTGTCGTTGTCGATGTTGTTGTCGTTGTCGTTGTCGTTGTCGTTGTGGTTCTGGTTGTTGCTGTTGTTGTGGTTGTTGTTTGTTGTTGTTTGTTGTTGTTTGTTTGTTGTTGTTTGTTGTTGTTTGTTGTTGTTTGTTGTTGTGTGTTGTTTGTTCTTGTTGTTTGTTGTTGTTGTTGGTTGCTGTTGTATGTTGTTGTTGTTGTTGTTGTTGTTGTTGTTGTTGTTGTTGTTGTTGTTGTTGTTGTTGTTGTTTGTTGTTGTTTGTTGTTGC
>CAUJNA010000199.1:60000-65000 GCA_963377175.1 Effrenium voratum | reverse complement strand
AGGAGACAGAACCTGTTGAGACACGCCGATTTGTTCATCATGCCCTTGCTACTTGACCAGGCCAAGACAACCTTCGGGCTCACATCAGATAGAATAAAACACCGGTATCATCCTCCTCTAATATGATTGCAAGTGCGCCTTTACCATGATCAAACTTTATAGTTTGGGACGAGTACAACATAGGAACCTTGCTAGAGGGCATACAGTTGAAGCATGATGCAAGTCAAACAGGGTCTCGATAGTGATTCACAGGAGCAGCGTTCCAAACTACCAGAAGCTAGCAAAGGTGTAGTGCCCCGCGAAAGGAAAACATGGGACCGCGAAAGCTTTTGAGGAGCTTTGCGAAAGGGACGCGGGCAAGCATGCTCGCGAAAGTATTGTTGCAATCATATGCCCGGAGCTGCCAAAGTGTACTTCGACACCGCGAAGCTTAGATGTCGACCGCTCAAATTGATGCCAATTGCTTCGATCTTGAGTTCCAGTCTACCTTGTCCAACAGCTGGAACAAGTACCACTGAAGTGTAGGCTCTTAAGATACCCAGTACGTGTTTGAAACAATGCTCTAGGCTTGACCATGACGTCAAGGCACACATCTAAAGTCCTTGCCCAGGTGGTTGTGGACCAGCTTCCGCCACTGACCAATCTTCACAGAGCTCTGGAGGAGCTGCAGACCTTTGGTCTGTGTAAAGGCGATGTTTGCCTGGAGTTAAGCCACGCTCAAAGTCACCCATGTGCCACTTTGACGAAGACGTGGACCCCTGAGATTCTGTACTATTCAGAAGTAGTTAGACCCACAGAAGTAGTTGCACATACCGCGCCTTCATGCCCCGTGCTTCCTTGTTCTCCAACCCACTGTGCAATAGCCGCTGCTTTCAAAAGGGCAAGTGTGAGCATGCACAAAGATGCTCAAGAATACCCTTCTGAAAATGGGAGGCCCATTACTAGTCTGGGTGTGAAAGCGGAACTCTGCGATCGAGCAATACTATCCACCTTGCGTACATATGTACATCTCCATATCTGCATGTAATATTACATGATTCAGTCGCCCACAGCCCCATTTCACTGACATCCTTTGTCCTGGACGAAACTGATTGTCAAGGTTCCAATTGTTTGTAAATGTCTTGTCAATTTTGAGACCCAGAAGTTCGGGCTGGATCCAAAAGCTCCGAAGAACTCTTCAGGGGAATGATTGATCTCAAAGCAGCTTCCCATGGGGAGCCCAGGGTTATGATTGCACCAAGACGTCAAATATCCCTCTCTGTTCCTACTGCAAGAGAGCTTGCTTGCACTAGTTGGACCAAATCAAGGTGCACGGCTAACCCCCGTGTTTGTGTTTGCTGTCAATACACAGCCCCCAAGGCCAAACGGGGGGGGGGGGCAACCATTCAGGTCCACGGGTGGCAGAACATCATATATAGCAATACGCGCAATAATTCTCTAGGCCTTCAGTCCAGTGTACAGTGTCCAGACAGATCCGGCCCTCGAGAAGAAAACGTTCAAGGTTCACATTGCGGGGCAGTGACAAATATGTGGGAAAGACCCGCACACGCATACCAAAGAGCACACCAGTGCAGTGAGCAGATTGGCGGCACAAGCACAGCGCAAATACAGCAACAACTTTCAGGAATACAAAGGTGCCAGATATCACCACTCCAACGCAATGGAGGGCGCAGCACATTCGTGAGAAGTGCATACTGATAGTATACGTCTTCCTACTAGATCCATCGTGCAACAGACTGCTGAGACAGTCAGAACAAGCGCAACTTAGAACAAGCAGCGCAGGTCAACCAGCAGCAGAACGCTGGATAAGACCGCCTCGGGACTCCTTTGATAAACGTAGCCAAAGCAGAATAAACAATGCACAGACAACTGGCTGCCTCACCAGGCTGCTCAGATCAACTGGACGAGAACAAGCTCGAGGAGAGCATTACCACATGAGAGTCCAAGCATAACAGATGCAAGCAAGACGGCACAGCACCAGATGGCAATTGAACTGTCTACTGCAGCAACATCTTCAACGGCAAGCAAGCACAGAGCGGCGTAGCAGTGTGCCAAACCACAATCCAATCCAACTACAAGCAACCACGAGCAGCCGCAAGCAACAGAGCAGGCAACAGCAACAGCCAAGGACCAGCACCCATTGGCATTGGAGCGGCCTGCCCGTCAACAGTCTCCTTGGAAGTCAAGGAGACAACAGGTACAACCAACCAATCCATTATAATTAGACAACAAGAATCATCCTGCAACTGGATACAACATCCACGAACGAAGTAAAGGAGACAGTGGACTCAACCAAGCAGATCATTGCAAGTAGAGGGAATCACCCAGCAACCGGACCTCATTACAGACAGGCAGCTTGTACAGGTTCAGATCAACATCAGGCCAATTTCCTGTTTGGCATAGCACCTGGTCCGCTTGCGTCATACTTGGCCAAATAGCACTTGGACCTTTGCCGTTTGCCGGGTGCCATAAAGTTGCATAGTGTTCGCTGCCAACTAAGAAATACATTGGAATTGTTGCCAGGGTTCTAGTCTGGCCAAAGCTTGTTGAGTGCTGACTGCCGTGCCCAAGTGCTGCTTTCCCTGTGAAGGGTTCCCAGGAAATACCGCAGCGTGGTGTGCCGTGAGTTTTTGGTGTTTTCCTGCTTGCATTTGGCCTCGCACAGGAGCTCTCCATTTCGGGGCAGTTTACAGGAACTGCTGATGTTGCAGGGACCTCAAGCAGCACATGGCAGGACATGTTGCACAAGAAGCAGTTGTGCGCAATACAGTTGCCGTCAAATGAATGATTAGAAACTGGTGGTTCAATGTGTTACAATGTGTTGCCAGGCTATTTACCTAAGCGGGTTCTCCCAAGCAAGAATAGAGACGTCGGTCTCGCAACAGCTATGTCATACATGGACTTTGTATGCAGAGTTCGAGCGCGCGTCAGATCTAGAAATCACGTGGAGGAAGACCACATGTTTGTATTGCGGCAGTTTCCTTTGTTTTGAGGCAATGGCAATGCCTCCGCATGGGCGCAAACAGTGAGACCTTGCAAAACATCTGCACGCAAAAGCTGCAAGCCAAATCTTGGGTCTTGTGGGGATGAGCATCAACTCTACAGCATTTATTGAGACAGCCGTTACCAGGATTCATTTGAAGGGGACCAGGCTAACAGTTTACTATGTTTGCCAATCACCATTTCACGTTGAGGCTCCATCGCCATTTGTGGTTGAGCTGGTGGCAGAAGTCCGGGCCTTTGCAGCACTGCCCACTGAGTGAGACGAGAGGAGTCGGTGAAAGTGCACCCCTTTCTGTTCAAAGGGGCATCCATTGTTTACACGGGGGATGCTGCAGCACATATCCGAAAATGATTGGTGCTATTGTTCCTGACGTGTGGCAAGCTGCGTAATTGTGTGTAATTAGCAAGTAACTAAACTGGACAAAATGTGCAAGGGGTCTGGCTGTGTTTGGGGCCAGATCCCCCTTGAAAATGGTTTTGGGGAAATTGGGGAAGGGAATGACCCCTGCAATTCCGGAAAAATTGAATTGTGGGACCGCTCCCCCCCCTCTCTTCTTGAAGTAGGCGGCATGGGCCTGGTCCAAGGAAATCCCAATCCGAGTGAGGCCAAATCCTGCGTCCTGTCAACAGCGGCTGCGGTTGCTACAATCCATCCCATGTTCAGAGATGAGATCACTTAATGTGCCTCCCCTCACAAACAAGGCAGAGGTGTTTTTCATGCAACTTGCAGAAACTGGCAATCTGAATCACGGTCAAAATCGTTAGAGGTTGTTTGATCAACTTAGAAATAACTGAACAGGGATGACAATATGAACATCCCACTCTGCAGGGATCTTCCGTGCCGTAAAAAGTACGTTCTTCAACCAGGCCCGCGAGACCATCGTCAGAAGTTACGAGGCGCTCACAACTTGCCAAGGGCTTTGCTGTGTATTCGGAGTCCGCAAAGATAACGACCTGAGGCTGTACGCCATACATCCAACGATTCGGATATAGGTGGCATCAAGTGAAAGCAGGTGCGTTGTTCGATCTAGCGGAGCCACACACAGATGTCAACCCCGAAGGAAGTGATGCGGCCCTTTCAATTCCAAAACTGGCACCGTCGGTATACTCTTCAGAGCCTCGCGACAAAAGTGTTGAGTCTCTTGTCAACACACGCTGCTAGCGAGGCATCGAGGGTATGCCATCGCCGATATGGTGGCATTGCTTGCTTCGTTCCTGACAGGCATTGAATATGCATGTATGCTGTATTTGTGAATCCCGCTAGTTCTTGGTGATCATTGCTGTCTTTCACAGCTGGATAGGTGTCTCTCGAGTTGGTCGATTGGGACGCCCCCTGCAGCGCACAAGCATTCTGGAATAATCACCTTTCCAAATTCTGGACAAAGGGCACCCTAGATGCAAGAGGGACTCGGACAAACCTCAAGATGACTAGTATGATTGCATGTCGTTCAAGATCAAGGCTTTGAGAACTAGCGCGATGCAAATGCTGGTTTGCTGCTGGTCAAAATCAAAGCTTGGGGTGTAACCCCCAACCGCGAATAGTGGAGGGTACACCGGTTCAACCTCCGTCAAGCTTATCTTCCGAAAAGGAGCAACTGTTAGCCACGGCAGTCTCAACATGTCTCAACTAACGGTCCAGCTCAGAAAACCTTGTTTCCGACAACATCCTTCATCTCAGCTTGTAGATCACCCAGAACATCGGCACATGCATGTAGCGACGCCATTACATAAACTGTTGACGCGTGCTTATTGTGTTGCAAGTTGGTGGAAGCCCTAAATTTGAAGCATGATGAGCGGCGAGCGGTAACAATGCCCGCTCTCGTCCAAAATGAGTCGGCCGTACCAAGATGTAGCAAGAGGGTCACGCTTCTACATTGTTTGCCGGCGCCCGGGGGGGGCACGGGGGGGTGGAACATGTCGGCCAACGAGTGCAGGCGAGAGAGAGCTTCTCTTGTGGCAAATCGTGATTTCACGATACCAACAGAGCACTGACACCA
>CAUJNA010000199.1:0-57500 GCA_963377175.1 Effrenium voratum | reverse complement strand
CCCGAACACATTTTCTATCAGTTGTGACATGAATCCACACAACCGACAAGCACGATCCAGCCAGGCCAGGAAGGAAAACCCTTCATGCCTTGTCCTTGCCAGCGTAGCAATGAACTAGTTGACAATTGAGCTGTCCTTTCTTTGAGGGATATATGCATTGCACGCGAAAAAGCTAAGAACGCTTGAGCTGGAAGATGCCAGAACTGGGGAATGGCCCTGCGCATGGATTTAGCTCTTCCACATGTGTCAGGGCCCCATGGCACCGTCGCACGCACTGCTTCGCAGCCGTCAAATGACGAACCCTTTGCGGACTTTCGGAACCCGCTCCTGACTTTCACGGGGAGGACCTTCAACAACTCGTGTTGTTTTCATTTTGCAGATTGAACAGCCAGCCGGTGAGCCATCTGCAGACTTTTGTGGGGTCGACCGTCAAAACCTCTGCGTTTTGCTTGCGCTTTTCAGCTTGCGGTCAGGCAGTCATCCGTGAAAGCTCGCATTGGTGACACAGCTGATTGCTAGCTAGCTAACTATTGAAGAAGGAGCAAGCAAGCAATTTGTCGCACTAGCAACTATCTGAATTAGCTACTTAGTTGGCCAGCGAATCTTAGCCAAGAAGTGAGCTAGTGGCAAGTTAGTTGGCTAGCTAGCTGGTTAGGCGCTACAGTAGTTTTTGAGCTGGCTAATTACTCATGATTGGCTCGTTAGCTAGTTTTCTAGCTAGCTGGCTAACTCGCAAGCTGGCTGACTAACTTGACTAACTTCCCTCTAGCCGGTTCGCAAACTAGCTGTCCATCAAATTTGCCTGTTAACTTGCTATTTTGCCAAGCTAGCTACTCAGGCTTATTAAAATAGCAACTAGCTAACCCGTGGGCTAGCTAGGAAATTACCAAAGACGCAATAGTTGATTCACTTTTGCACTAGTTCGCTAACCAGCTAACTTGCCAGCTTGCTGGCTGATGGGTTAGCTAGCTACGTACATAGCGAACTAGCTAAATACTTGACTTTGCGCATGCACTTTACAAGAAAGACGCAGACGTAGCATGTTTGTCAAGGAAACACATCCCAGCCTGCATGGTTGACACAAACAAACATAAATTGCAAGGGGCCCCACCCAATTTTGCCAGGTCCGTGGGGAGCAAAAGCAATTCTCAGTGGCCTACATGATGGAACATGGAGCCTGAAACGTTCCACGTGAGTTTGCCATCCCCCCACCCAATCCATTTGCGTGGTATCACGTGTTTTTGCACTTGGAAAATTCAGAGATTGGCACCTGGAGAGTTCGACGATCACGCCCCGCTGAAACCTTAGCCGGAGAGTTCGACGATCACGCCCCCGCTGAAACCTTAGCCAGGGATAGGCAAAAGGAGCTGATTCTCCAAGGCAGTACCTGTTCCGCCTGGTATTATTACTCTATCAACAAAGTGAAAAAGAAAGTTTTTGCTGGCAAAACCGGAGTCACGTTAGTCATGGCACATGACTGTTTGGTCCTACGCGCCCAAATGGGACAAACTTTCAATTGACCGCCACTCAACGCGCATGTCGTGACCAATTACAGATCCAGGATATGATTGAAAAGAAGGCTCTTTGGCAGCAACCGCAAGCAGGCTGAGCAGCATGATCTCCATTCCCAAGGAGTTCTTCGATGAAGGTGCGCGCGCCCGGGGCTTCCAGCCAAGCACGCAAAGGCAGCACCAGCTTTTGTCGGGACTCTAGCTTTGACCTGGTTGATAAGCGCCAATGTGAGCAAACACGCTCTGCTATGCGACCAGGTATCAGCCGTGAAGCATGACTGGTTCAGTTTAAGTTTCTTCAAGTAGTGACAACTTTGGATTTGGAGCAATATGGAGCGATAAAGTTAGCCTCGTTCAGTGGCATGACCTGTTTGTCATTGGTGATGTATTGTAAGGTTGACGTGAGCAATCTGGAGCCCTCATTGGAGATGTCGCGAGCTTCGCCCAGCGAATCAAAGCGATTGACTTGACTGGCGATTGCCAGGTCCCGATGACGACACAGGCCAGGGCAAGCTCAAGTGCCACGGTCCGAACTCCCCACTACGGTTATTCCTGTCGTATATAAGCTGAACAGCCTGAACACCTGAGTCAACCCAAGGCAGTACACATGAATGCCAGATAATCCACGAGCTACTTCTGGGAGGAGTGTTTGACTTCATCCACAAAAAGTTTCAACACCACATGGTGTTCTTTCTGTCATTGTAGCCAAAGTGAAGCAGGTGTGCGCGCAAGTCGCGTACAAGTTGTGCTAGAGTCAGCAACGCGCAGTATCTGGAGCTGTTGGTCACAAAAAGCGGGGGGCTTCCACAAACCGCATGAAATAGCGCAGTGTCACGACATGTTGTTGGGGAGTGAGCATATCACAGCATGCTTTGTTTGTTCCATCTGTGCCGTGAAGGCAATTTGCTGAGCCACATGTCAGTGCCCACCAAAGAATCCTGGGCCTTGTGTTGCAATAAACAGTTGAAAGCTCCCATGGCATTTGACCCTTTGTCGAAGCAGGCTGATTGCCTAGCATGATTTTGCCGCCAGTTGCCTGTTTCAGGGAAAAATCAAAGAGTTCAAACTGATTGCAAAGGGTGCTGCTCATCAAGTATGGGGTCAACCAGGGTTCTATTTACCCACTGATGCGCAGACCTGCACCCTCATCACACTGCATCAGGTTCATGTTCTGCAAGACAACTCATATCACCGGCCACGCAGAGCCTCTCCGTGTGATCTCTTACAAACCCAGCGGACGCGAGCACGGAAAAAGTCAAGTCAAAAGAGACGCCGTTTGACTTGAGGCATCCCCCCACGCACAGGCACCAGCCATTCGCACAGACAGAGTTCCGCGGCATGAGAGACTTTAGTCTCCACCCTTTCCTAAGACTAGGGATTTCAGACGAGAACCACTGCGTAATCCATATGTTTGTGTTGCGTGAGAATGATTTCGCCAGCTCCTGGAGAAGCTTCCGGCACCACCGCTTCCGCGGAGACAGCCGCCTGGGAGGCTGGCGAGAGCAGCCCGCGTAAATCTCCAAACACTTCAGGCTGAAACCTGATACCGCCATGACAACGGCGGAACAATGAGGATACATGCGGGTCAGTTAGAAACAAGTTTTGGAATCGGCAGGCTCCTGTTTTCCTGTTTCAAGCAGATGTCCTTTTACTAGTGTCTTCGCAGCCAACTCGGAGAAGGCTTGCATAGGCAAGCGCCAGTAGGGCATGGTGGTGCCAACTGCGCTGGTTCTGGATAGTTGAAGGCTCAAACTCAGTTTGATCTAGAGGGAATATAACCCACCAATAGTTGTGTGTAATTTGCCTGCACAACCCGTATTTTTGGGATAGGCCACAAGTATGTGATGTTTCCATGCCGCTTGTCGATTGCAACAAACTGTCAGGTGCAGCCGCAAAACACTTTGTCCAATCATGCTTGGCTACAATTGGACAATGCTGTCCGAAGTCGCTTCCTCGGACATTCTTTGGACAGTGCTTTGATTGCGCGGGTTTGACTTTGTGGCGTTGGTTTAGGGCACCTAATGTACATATACATCTATATACATAAATGATTCGTGATGGAGGGACTGTTGGCCACTTTGTTCCAACTTGCTTGGCAACGGCTGGGTTTTGCCGGGCATAGCATCCGATGATGAAGCAAAGAGCTGCAGTTGCTCTAGGAAACCTGTGTTTGTTGTACAGGCAGTTCGGAGTGACACAAATGCGATGTTGGAAGTTGTCCCGTGACGAGCGTTTCACAGCGGGTAAATGCTACAAAGTATGTTTGAATCGGATATGTTAAGTTGTACAGGCCAGCTCCACAGCCTTCGCAGATAATACTGAATGTATCAATCGCATATGTCCAGCAAAGAGAGTGGCCGGAGCGCAACATCTCAGAGACAAAGCGCACACAGTTTTTGCACATGTGATCTTCATGTGTGCGAACATGTCTATTCCGCCTGCTAGAAAGTTGTGGCTTTCCAGCGCTTCCTCCACCTTCTCCCCCCAAATCGGAAGCTTCGCTCCCAAGCTTAAAGAATTCTCGCTTGAAAGGCTGTGCGCCAGCCGAGCTGCATGCTTGCCTTTGAGGAAATTTCAGAGAAGGGGCCATGTAGCGGCACGACGCATGAATTGCCCCTGCTTTTGATGGGCACGAACCGCTAGTTGCTTCGAGGGGCCATGGTTGAACTCCAAGACCGTATGCGAGAGTTGTTTCGCTCTCAGATCGCAGTGCAACGGTTGCGGGGAGAGCGTTTGCATTTGTTTTCCAGAACTTGGGTCGCAAGCGACTGGTAACATACTCATACAGACGGGCAACGCAGACAGAGGCAGACACTTGCTTTCAACTGTGTTCCTTTCGATGTGAATATGTTGAATACAACAAGGACACAAGCTTGGCGAACCAATGTCAATGCCAAGCAGCAACGTTCATTTTGCCCATGTCCTGCTGACCCTCCTTTCCTGTTGCTGGACTTCATGCGTAGGCAGACTTGGGGGACCGCTGGATTACTCTGGAGCTGTATTTGGGGTTGAGAGGGACCCCACCCGACCTCGGTAGCAGACACAAGAAACAAGCAATGTTAATATTCATCATTTGTTGTCACGGTGACACGGGCTCCCAAGCACAAATGTTGGAAGCCTCCGGCTGCCAGGCCGTGACCTCGCTGAACTTGGTCCGGTCCACTGCCTCCTTCTTCTCGGCGGCCCGGTCACAAGAGGCGGCTATCGATGAGGGCGTGGAGCCCGAGACGAAACGCCTCAGACACGAAAGAACTCCGATGATCCGCAAACTGCCAAGCTGGACCATGGATGCAAACTGTGGGTTGCTTCTATTTGCCTGCAGAAGGAAAAAAAACAGTTGATTTTGTTGTTGTTGCTGCTGCTGCTGTTGCTGTTGCTGTTGCTTTTGCTGTTGCTGTTGCCGTTGCCGTTGCCGTTGCCGTTGCTGTTGCTGTTGCTGTTGCTGTTGCTGTTGCTGTTGCTGTTGCTGCAGCTGTTGCTGCAGCTGTTGCTGTTGTTGTTGTTGTTGTTGTCGTCGTCGTCGTCGTCGTCGTTGTCGTTGTTGTCGTCGTTGTTGTCCTTGTTGTCCTTGTTATTGTTCTTGTTTTTGTTCTTGTTCTTGTTCTTTATCTTGTTATTGTGGTTGTGGTTGTGGTTGCTGCTGCTGCTGCTGCTGCTGCTGCTGCTGCTGCTGCTGCTGCTGCTGCTGCTGCTGCTGCTGCTGCTGCTGCTGCTGCTGCTGCTGCTGCTGCTGCTGCTGCTGCTGCTATTGCTGCTGCTGCTGCTGCTGCTGCTGCTGCTGCTGTTCTTGTTATTGTTATTGTTATTGTTATTGTTATTGTTCCTGTTCCAGTTCTTCTTCTTGTTCTTCTTGTTCTTATTGTTATTATTGTTATTATTGTTCTTATTGTTCTTCTTGTTCCTCTTGTTCCTCTTGTTCTTCTTGTTCTTGTTGTTGCTGTTGCTGTTGCTGTTGCTGTTGCTGTTGCTGTTGCTGTTGCTGTTGTTGTTGTTGGTGTTGTTGTTGTTGTTGTTGTTGTTGTTGTTGTTGTTGTTGTTGTTGTTGTTGTTGCTGTTGCTGTTGCTGTTGCTGTTGCTGTTGCTGTTGCTGTTGCTGTTGCTGTTGTTGTTGTTGTTGTTGTTGTTGTTGTTGTTGTTGTTGTTGTTGTTGCTGTTGTTGTTGTGTGCTGTTGCTGTTGCTGTTGCTGTTGTTGTTGTTGTTGTTGTTGTTGTTGTTGTTGTTGTTGTTGTTGTTGTTGTTGTTGTTGTTGTTGTTGTTGTTGTTGTTGTTGTTGCTGGCGCTGCCCTTGCTGCCGTTTGCTCGACGGCTTCACACCCATTTGTAGGGCGGTGACCACCATTGAGTTGACGATCTCACCTGTGATCAAGCAGCTGCACCCATGACCAAGGCAGATTGGATGAGAATGGTTTCCGTTCAAAGGCGCCTTTCATTGCGAACGAACTTGTCGAGCAGGTAGCAAGTATCCAAGTACCATCTCAAACAGGCAGGCCTGCTGTTGACTGAGTCATGAGTGTTACAGATTCGTTCCTGGACAAAGGAGTTGCTCCTGGTTGTGTTCGTTGGTTGAATGAGGTGCTGGCTCTGACTGAGTTTAGTGCTCGGTGCCCAACCACTGAACGCTGAGTTCTTGTCCTTTCAGCACCGCCACAGCCGGCAGGAAGCCCCAGGCATGTGGATGAGACACTGATGAAGTTCCATTGTTCCAGCATGGACATGTGTGCACGTCAACACGACGAGTTCTATTGAACTGATGCAAAGAGAGTCATGTTGACAGTGCACAGACCCATTCCATTCTCTGCAGCCACAGCAGGAAGGCCCCCAGCAGTGCGGAAATCTCAGCGGAACCGAAGCCATGGAAGACAGCAGGGCGCTTGACTTTGAGCTTGTGGAGAAGTCGACTTTCCTGGAGTACTTGCCAGTTCGCCAGATGAGGCGCTCTGCAAGTTGTCACGGGTGCCGCGACCAAAATGGCTCCATGCAGTACCTTCTGCCAGAGGCGCCTGCTAGCACCAGCGGCATGAGCGTGGCCGGCGCCAACTTGGCTCAGCCCGGCTCAGAAGGGACGTCGCCAGAAGGAAGCCCTCGCAGCGACTCTGTCAGGATGGAGACTCTGAGCGCAGGCGAGAGCACCACGTGCTGGGAAGAAGATTCTCAAGACACACCCTTCGGTCGAGAGCCCGAGTGGTCTGTTGGGTCAATGCTCCATCCGCAGCGCTGCAAGCCTTGTGCTTGGTTTTGGCGGCCGACTGGCTGCGCCAGAAGCGCAGACTGCCAGCACTGCCACGCTTGTTTGCCTGGTGAGCTGCTGAAGCGCAGGAGGCAGAACCGTGCCCTCGCCAAGTCCCTTCGCAAGCTTGCGAAAGAGTCCCCGGCGATGCCATGCCTTGCCTACGCTCAGATGGGCTCAGGTTGAATTCACCGTACACCCTGCATAGACAGATCTACATGCTGCAGTGCAGGTTGCACTTCATGCGGCCTACGAGGCCCTGTTTAGGGGCAGCTTCGCATCACAAAAGAGTGGTTAAGGCTCTACTCTGTGAGACCGCGGTCTGCTCAGCCCTTTGCCGCTGCATTGTTTGTACAGGCCTGCCATCAACGCAGACACATGTGATGATACCACCTGTGTGTTTGCCTTGGGTGTAAGGCTAGCACCTTCTACAACTGAAGACTTCCTATTCTTCCGGTATTTGTGCAGAGGCTGCATAGCAGACTATGGCCGGTTGACCCCTCAGCACTTTTCATTTCCTGCAAGCTAGCTTGTCACGGCAATGAGTGCAAGAGGGGCAGGAAGCTATCAATACCGTTCGCTCGGCGAAGCCAGACGAAGGTTTTGGAATGTTAGAGCAAGGTAACCGGCTGTGAATTGCTATGGTCGCCATGGAGAAAAGTGTCCATTAGCTTTGATCGATGCAAAGAAAGTCATGTTGACAGTGCACAGACCCATTCCATTCTCTGCAGCCACAGCAGGAAGGCCCCCAGCAGTGCGGAAATCTCAGCGGAACCGAAGCCATGGAAGACAGCAGGGCGCTTGACTTTGAGCTTGTGGAGAAGTCGACTTTCCTGGAGTACTTGCCAGTTCGCCAGATGAGGCGCTCTGCAAGTTGTCACGGGTGCCGCGACCAAAATGGCTCCATGCAGTACCTTCTGCCAGAGGCGCCTGCTAGCACCAGCGGCATGAGCTTGGCCGGCGCCAACTTGGCTCAGCCCGGCTCAGAAGGGACGTCGCCAGAAGGAAGCCCTCGCAGCGACTCTGTCAGGATGGAGACTCTGAGCACAGGCGAGAGCACCACGTGCTGGGAAGAAGATTCTCAAGACACACCCTTCGGTCGAGAGCCCGAGTGGTCTGTTGGGTCAATGCTCCATCCGCAGCGCTGCAAGCCTTGTGCTTGGTTTTGGCGGCCGACTGGCTGCGCCAGAAGCGCAGACTGCCAGCACTGCCACGCTTGTTTGCCTGGTGAGCTGCTGAAGCGCAGGAGGCAGAACCGTGCCCTCGCCAAGTCCCTTCGCAAGCTTGCGAAAGAGTCCCCGGCGATGCCATGCCTTGCCTACGCTCAGATGGGCTCAGGTTGAATTCACCGTACACCCTGCATAGACAGCTCTACATGCTGCAGTGCAGGTTGCACTTCATGCGGCCTACGAGGCCCTGTTTAGGGGCAGCTTCGCATCACAAAAGAGTGGTTAAGGCTCTACTCTGTGAGACCGCGGTCTGCTCAGCCCTTTGCCGCTGCATTGTTTGTACAGGCCTGCCATCAACGCAGACACATGTGATGATACCACCTGTGTGTTTGCCTTGGGTGTAAGGCTAGCACCATCTACAACTGAGGAGTTCCTTTTCTTCCGGCATTTGTGCAGAGGCTGCGTAGCAGACTATGGCCGGTTGACCCCTCGGCACTTTTCATTTCCTGCAAGCTAGCTTGTCACGGCAATGAGTGCAAGAGGGGCAGGAAGCTATCAATACCGTTCGCTCGGCGAAGCCAGACGAAGGTTTTGGAATGTTAGAGCAAGGTAACCGGCTGTGAATTGCTATGGTCGCCATGGAGAAAAGTGTCCATTAGCTTTGATCGATGCAAAGAAAGTCATGTTGACAGTGCACAGACCCATTCCATTCTCTGCAGCCACAGCAGGAAGGCCCCCAGCAGTGCGGAAATCTCAGCGGAACCGAAGCCATGGAAGACAGCAGGGCGCTTGACTTTGAGCTTGTGGAGAAGTCGACTTTCCTGGAGTACTTGCCAGTTCGCCAGATGAGGCGCTCTGCAAGTTGTCACGGGTGCCGCGACCAAAATGGCTCCATGCAGTACCTTCTGCCAGAGGCGCCTGCTAGCACCAGCGGCATGAGCTTGGCCGGCGCCAACTTGGCTCAGCCCGGCTCAGAAGGGACGTCGCCAGAAGGAAGCCCTCGCAGCGACTCTGTCAGGATGGAGACTCTGAGCACAGGCGAGAGCACCACGTGCTGGGAAGAAGATTCTCAAGACACACCCTTCGGTCGAGAGCCCGAGTGGTCTGTTGGGTCAATGCTCCATCCGCAGCGCTGCAAGCCTTGTGCTTGGTTTTGGCGGCCGACTGGCTGCGCCAGAAGCGCAGACTGCCAGCACTGCCACGCTTGTTTGCCTGGTGAACTGCTGAAGCGCAGGAGGCAGAACCGTGCCCTCGCCAAGTCCCTTCGCAAGCTTGCGAAAGAGTCCCCGGCGATGCCATGCCTTGCCTACGCTCAGATGGGCTCAGGTTGAATTCACCGTACACCCTGCATAGACAGCTCTACATGCTGCAGTGCAGGTTGCACTTCATGCAGCCTACGAGGCCCTGTTTAGGGGCAGCTTCGCATCACAAAAGAGTGGTTAAGGCTCTACTCTGTGAGACCGCGGTCTGCTCAGCCCTTTGCCGCTGCATTGTTTGTACAGGCCTGCCATCAACGCAGACACATGTGATGATACCACCTGTGTGTTTGCCTTGGGTGTAAGGCTAGCACCATCTACAACTGAGGAGTTCCTTTTCTTCCGGCATTTGTGCAGAGGCTGCGTAGCAGACTATGGCCGGTTGACCCCTCAGCACTTTTCATTTCCTGCAAGCTAGCTTGTCACGGCAATGAGTGCAAGAGGGGCAGGAAGCTCTCAATACCGTTGGCTCGCGAAGCCAGACGAACTTTTTGGAATGTTAGAGCAAGGCAACCGGCTGTGAATTGCTATGGTCGCCATGGAGAAAAGTGTCCATTAGCTTTGATCTTTGTGAGCTTCACCTGGCATGAGTTTCGGTGAACAGCATCGGCAGCCTGACATTGGCTGTGACGTCGGGTATGCGGCATAACGGCAGAACATACAGGAATATACTGGTATGTTCAATTTCCTTGCACTGCCTCAGTGGAAATTGTGATGCCGGCATAGGCGGTGTTGAGCACTTTGCGCACACCGAACTTGAAGTGCTGCGAGTTCACCCATGTTTGAGGTCTACCATGTTTGCACCGTTCGCGCGTTTGTCCCTTTTTGAAATAGGGTTTTGCCTCCATGCCTTCCGGAGCACATCTTTGGGATTCCTTTCTCTCCAACTTGCCGAGTCCCAGACATGTCTTGCTGAGTTCCAGAATTTCTGAACTCGCTGGCTGGTCCTTCTCGGGTTTCTTTGCAAAGGCCCCTGGTGCTGGTGGCCGCCTGAAATTGGAGCTGCACAGGTCGCGGCAAGGCGGGGCAAACATCCAGCAGAATTGTTGCCTGTGGTTTGAGTTAGGCTGAAAGAATCAGGGGGCTAACATTGTGGGTTCGCTGTCTCAGTATGGCGGGGCGGGGTCCATGTCCTGGTCGGCCACCCAAATGTGTCAAGACCTCACAAAGAGCTTAAGACCTCACAAAGAGCTGTGTAAACGCATCATAACGAATCTTCCTCTCGCGGCGACATGGTGACATGGGCCTGTTTGGAAGAAGAAAGATCATGTGTGTGTGTGTGTGTGTGTGTGTGTGTGTGTGTGTGTGTGTGTGTGTGTGTGTGTGTGTGTGTGTGTGTGTGTGTGTGTGTGTGTGTGTGTGTGTGTGTGTGTGTGTGTGTGTGTGTGTGTGTGTGTGTGTGTGTGTGTGTGTGTGTGTGTGTGTGTGTGTGTGTGTGTGTGTGTGTGTGTGTGTGTGTGTGTGTGTGTGTGTGTGTGTGTGTGTGTGTGTGTGTGTGTGTGTGTGTGTGTGTGTGTGTGTGTGTGTGTGTGTGTGTGTGTGTGTGTGTGTGTGTGTGTGTTTGTGTGTGTGTGTGTGTGTGTGTGTGTGTGTGTGTGTGTGTGTGTGTGTGTGTGTGTGTGTGTGTGTGTGTGTGTGTGTGTGTGTGTGTGTGTGTGTGTGTGTGTGTGTGTGTGTGTGTGTGTGTGTGTGTGTGTGTGTGTGTGTGTGTGTGTGTGTGTGTGTGTGTGTGTGTGTGTGTGTGTGTGTGTGTGTGTGTGTGTGTGTGTGTGTGTGTGTGTGTGTGTGTGTGTGTGTGTGTGTGTGTGTGTGTGTGTGTGTGTGTGTGTGTGTGTGTGTGTGTGTGTGTGTGTGTGTGTGTGTGTGTGTGTGTGTGAGTGTGTGTGTGTGTGTGTGTGTGTGTGTGTGTGTGTGTGTGTGTGTGTGTGTGTGTGTGTGTGTGTGTGTGTGTGTGTGTGTGTGTGTGTGTGTGTGTGTGTGTGTGTGTGTTGTGTGTGTGTGTGTGTGTGTGTGTGTGTGTGTGTGTGTGTGTGTGTGTGTGTGTGTGTGTGTGTGTGTGTGTGTGTGTGTGTGTGTGTGTGTGTGTGTGTGTGTGTGTGTGTGTGTGTGTGTGTGTGTGTGTGTGTGTGTGTGTGTGTGTGTGTGTGTGTGTGTGTGTGTGTGTGTGTGTGTGTGTGTGTGTGTGTGTGTGTGTGTGTGTGTGTGTGTGTGTGTGTGTGTGTGTGTGTGTGTGTGTGTGTGTGTGTGTGTGTGTGTGTGTGTGTGTGTGTGTGTGTGTGTGTGTGTGTGTGTGTGTGTGTGTGTGTGTGTGTGTGTGTGTGTGTGTGTGTGTGTGTGTGTGTGTGTGTGTGTGTGTGTGTGTGTGTGTGTGTGTGTGTGTGTGTGTGTGTGTGTGTGTGTGTGTGTGTGTGTGTGTGTGTGTGTGGGTGTGTCTCTGTGTATGGGTGTGTGTGTGTGTGGGTGTGTCTCTGTGTCTCGGTGTGTCTCTGTCTCTCTGTCTCTGTGTCTCTTTGTCTCTGTGTCTCTGCGTCTCTTTGTCTCTGTGTGTGTGTCTCTGTGTCTTTGTGTGTGTATCTGTGTGTGTGTGTCTCTGTGTCTCTGTGTCTCTGTGTTTCTGTGTCTCTGTGTCTCTGTGTGTTTCTCTGTGTGTCTCTGTCTCTGTGTCTCTGTGTGTGTCTCTGTGTGTCTCTGTCTCTCTGTCTCTTTGTGTCTCTGTCTCTCTTTCCCTCTGTCTCTCTATCTCTTTGTCTCTCTGTCTCTGTTTCTCTGTGTCTCTGTGCGTGCGTGCGCGGGAGCGTGCGCGTGTGTGTGTGGACATGAGTTTGTTCGGACGCGCCGCATGCAGGCATGACACCAACATCTTTGTTGTTTGTGCATTTCACTGTCTGGTCTGGAAAGCGACAGACTTGCACGCCACGTCCTGTTTGTGGATTTGAAACATTGACAGCTAACAATGGAACAGATGCCAAACGGGCCGTGGATGTGTTGACTTGAATGCATTGACTAGCATCGGTTCTCAACCTCTCCCCCACACTCACTTCAGCGCACACGTACTCTCGGGGATTGGGGCATGGGATGGCAACTGTAAATCAAGATGAAGTCATTTCAAAGAGCAAGATCAATGCCAGACCAAAGGTTTAAAAAGCAATACAGAGAGAGAGAAAGAGAGAGATGTCAGTCAAACTTCATGAAGTCACAACAAAAGAAACCTACGTCTCAGCGGACTGATCTCTTTGGTGCGGTTTGGTTGCGATTGGGTCACGGGAAGAGTCCCTCCAAGCAAGCGGATTCCTTCCACCGGAAGTCCCATTTGGGGCCTAGCTGCGACTGGCGAGGCCAGTTGAAGAGTGGCAGGAGCGGCCGGATGTTTGGGAGAGCACTGGCTGGGGAGATTGATCAAAGGGAGGATGCAAGCTTGTTGAGGAAAACAAGGCAGCATAATAAGTTGATACGGTTTTCAGCGCAGGTATGAGACCCCGCTTTGGATGGGCGGTCAGATGTTTGCAGGACGTGAAGTGAATCTATTTGTTGCGTCGGTTGCTTCCCTGATCAGCCAAGCACGATTCCTTTCTACAAAGTGTAATGCGCAATGGCAACGCCTCTCAACCTGATTGCCAGTCCGGGACCCGCATTGAACAAGAACAAGGATGTACACTTGACTTGCATGGAGGACAAACCGTTTGTGTTTAATCTCAGATTGATTTGTGCTCCGTCATTGGGATCAATTGCACAGATGTAGCGGGGCAATACCAGCATGAGCAGGCAATGGGATTGAGGTGTGGAACAATCCTCTTTTTATGGAGCCCGAGCACATGGGAGGATTGCGCGAAGCCGCGTCGAACACAGTAGCTGTTTTGGCAAAAAGTCAGAACACCCTGGATGAACATCGTCCATTGAGGAGACTTGAGAGTAAAGAGACACACTATCAAAACCAAGAAATCCTCTTGAATTCACAAGAACAAAAGAAGAAACCGTTGGCCGCCACGTCCCCAGCGGGCTTCCCGATTCATTCCACGAATTGGATACCCATTCCCAGTAGAGCTGGCAGAGCCGGTTGTCAGAAGTGTCTGAAACTTCAGAACTATGATATGTTTCCCCTTTCTCGTTTTGTTTCTTTCTTTGCCTCTTCTCTTCCCTTCACTCTTCTCCCGGCTTCTACTCAGTCTTCGCTGCGCTCTTCTCTCCGCCCTTCTGCCAACTCTTCGCAGCTTTCTTCTGATCCCAATCTTTGCTCGACTCTTCCTCCCAGCTCTTCGCTCTGCTCTTCTCTCCGCTCTTCTTCCCTCTCTTCCCTCCACCCTTCACCCCGCCCCTGTCCCCGCTCTTTCCTGAAATTCTGTCCCCGGCTCTTAAAATTCATGCGCTCTGATTGCGCTCTGCCGTGTGTTTTGCGCATTGTTCCTTAACATTGCTTTTAGCGCAGGTCGCAGGGCCGTTCGAGCGCTTGGCTGTTGATCTTTCATTTCGACAAGTTCCTCCACTGTCAAGCCCTCAAAGTAACTTGGCATATCCCTTGCACAGACGCTAGCTTTCGCTTGCAACCCCTGGCCTCAAGTCTCTTCGCTTTTCCAAACTTGTTGTTGCTGTTCCCGTGGCTTTTGCTCCTATTTCAGTTCTTCTGCTTGCTCCGTATTCTCCTGGTTGTTTCTCTCTGTTTCTTGCTTTGTTTGTTTGTCGACAAACAGTGGCTTCCATGCCTGCTTTCGTCCCTGTTTTCTCACAACTGTAAGCGGTTCGTTTTGATCACCCCCTGGTTTGGGGCAAAGCGATTGAGCGACTGGCTGCCCCATGTGTTTTTGAGAATTCGTTCCCTCAGGAGCAGCATAGCAGCCAGTGCCGCTCTGCTTGCGAAACGTGCTGAATCCAATGGCGAGGACTTTGAAGCCGGCCCTGCACAAAAGAAATGTTTCAGTTGGTTGGGCGGGTGTGTCAGTACGTTCCCAGCATTTCATTGCAGGTTTCTGTTTGGGCTGGTCTAGGGGATGTACTGTGCTTGTGCTCGTAGTAAATCGCTAGCAAAGATGTAGAGCAATGTAATGAGAATCTGAGTGGCCTCTCCATTGCAATGAATAGGCAACCAAGGAAGTCAGCCTGCGCAGGATTTCCTTCTAGCTGTGGATGCAGAGGGTGTGCCCGGGGACAAGGCACACCCTGCACGCAGGTTCAAGTCCGGTCAGCACGGGATACGTATGTCAATATATATATATACTTATATGTAGCAGGGCATGCATTGAAGCTTGCTGGGCTGGTTGGGGCCCAACAACTCATACGGAATTTGAACTTGAACCGATTCGATCCGGTTTGTTTGTGAGGCTTCGTTTTTCACCTGAGGGGTTCCATTATTGGACATGCCATGTTGAACAAGTATTGACATATCCTACAGTTTGAGGGAATGGAGAGATGCCATTCACCAGGGTGAAGATAAACAAACCACCGCATGTTCGTTCAACAAGAAGCCACCGAGCCTTGACTGCACACCTGGCGCAGGTGCAAACCATGCCTTATGTCTCACAGAAGGGCGCTGCGAGGAGAGGGTCGTTTTGCCGAGCAAAAAGTCTTCGCAGAGCACGTGCGTGATGCCATGCGTGACGCCGTGCGTGACGCCGCGTGTGTAGACCGTTTTGATATTCTTTGTTTCCCTGCAGGTAAGCCAGCGCCACGGCCAAAGAATGTAGGAAGGAACCTGCATTGCAACAGATCCTCAAGCTAAACCTGCATGTCAGCAAAGGAGGCCGCACGGGGTTTTGGGGAAGAGCCTGGCATGAGCCCACGCGTGTTGCTGATTTTGCTTTGTGCGAGGACAGCGGAGCAGTTGAGGAGCTTGCTCATGAAGCCAGGCAAACGAGTGTCCTTCTTCGTCCAAAAGCCATCGCGAAAAGGGTCCAGCTTATTGCATTATAATTATAATTGGTAACACTTGTCATGTGGCAACTCCTTGCTGCATTATCTCACAGGGATGGACAAGACACCTTCCCTGGCAATGGCTTGGTCCCTTCTCGCGCATCGTGTGTTGTTCGGCGTCAAAGAGACAGAGGAGGGGCAAACATCACACCTGAAGGCTTTTATGTTCCGCCTTTAAGGGTCGACAAAAGTGGGCAAAGCTATGCTTAAGGACTACATGCATGTTCTGAAGATATTTGTCGCGCTGCTGGCTTGCAATGCTGGGATTGCGCCACCTGTCTCCGTGTGATGCGATACTACGTGCTTGCTCTGGAAGCGTATGTGTGTATATATATACATACACACACGTACACACATACATACATACATACATACATACATACATGCATGCATGCATGCATGCATGCATGCATGCATGCATGCATGCATGCATGCATGCATACATAATATACATCATGTACATCATATACATATTATACATATATATATATATATGCTACCCCCCCCCCCAGGGACCTACCTTTTGGCTGCCTCTCCAGTGCATGAATTGCCCATCTAGGACTGGGAGGAACGATCTCTCAACTAGGACCAGGACCAAATGAGACTAGAACCCAGGATCTCTGAACTGGGACTAGGACCAAACTAGGACTGGACGACCCACCTCAGATTCTTACAAAAAATGAACTTCAAGTTTCACTTCCTCTGCAATGTCCTGTATAGTTTCTAATTGTTGCAGTAAACTAGGGAGCAACCTGACACTAGAACCAAGGATCTCTCATCTAGGACCAAACTAGGACTAGACCATTTAATTCTACTTCTTATAGTATTTGGATGTCAAGTATTACATTCTGGTGGAAAAAAAAATCCTGTTTAATATGTGGTCCTAACATGTAAATTCTGACTGGATATTCTCCTTATTTCAAATTCAATTGTTCAGCTAGAAGTTGCATAGAACTTGACTAATATATTAACCACAATTCACAACGAACTTCCTTTGTAATGTCCTTTATACGTTCTATGTATTTCAGTAAGCTGGGACCATACTTGGCCTATAACCAAGGATCTCCCAACTAGGACTAGGACCAAACTAGGACTAGCTAGTTCTGAAAGTGATTGAATTTCAATGTACAATGGTCTATTGGACAGAAAATAGTTTGTACCATTTAATTTGACATAAACAGTCAATATTTAAGTTCGAATCTAAATCGCAATTTTGGCTGGAGTATGTCCTTCTTAAGCTCCATTGAATTTCAATCAGAAATAAGGTTGAATTTGATAAAACATACTAAGTGGAATGCATAAGGAAAGAATCCAAAGGTCCCAAACTTGTGTCTTTCACTAGTCCTAACACTACCTTGGTCAGAAAACACCGTAAAACACAGTGTTGTGTAGCGTTGTTCATACTCAATTCACATCTCCACCAACGAACGCTCTCTAAATGCTCATTTGAACTTGAACAGGATTTAATTGGGACTCAATACGGAAGTATTTGGTCAGAATCCCAACGGTAATCAAATTTGAGATTGCGAGTTTAAATAGAGTTCCTTTCCCAATATATACTTGCAATTCAATATGAGCTTTAACAGGATTTGATAAGGAAATAACCCATATTCTCTAGACAAGTCTTCTTTGCAAACGCGAGTCCAGGCCCGAGTGAAACCCATTGAGACCGACTGAAATTTCAGTTGAGCCTGGGTTCAAGATTCCCTAGAAAACTTTGACCTGCAATCTTGAATGTGGGCCTAGATTGAAACAGATTGAATGAATAATCAGGACTTGGATGCTTGCACAACACTGTGCTAAAGTACAGCCGCGCAAAGTGCAATGTTGAATTTGGGTCTCGATTTAAACCGATTTAAATCGTTTTAAGTTTAAATCGGGCATGGATTCAAGATTCAAGATTCAAGAGTCCAGGCCAAACTTTTCCAGGGATTCTTGAATCCAGGCGTCGATTTAAACCGATTTAAACCGATTTAACTTAAATCGGGCATGGATTCAAGATTCAAGATTCAAGACTCCCTGGAAAAGTTTGGCCTGGATTCTTGAATCTTGAATCTTGAATCCATGCCCGATTTAAGTTAAATCGGTTTAAATCGGTTTAAATCGACGCCTGGATTCAAGAATCCCTGGAAAAGTTTGGCCTGGACTCTTGAATCTTGAATCTTGAATCCATGCCCGATTTAAATTAAATCGGTTTAAATCGGTTTGAAGCTTCCAGAACGTCCTTGGAAATGCTTCTTTCTCATTGCTCTCCCCAAAGCCCAAAAAAGGGTAGAAAACAATGCAAATACCAGTGAATTCATCAAAAAGGTAGGTCCCTGGGGGGGGGGGGGTACCATATATATATATATATATATATATATGCTCACCCCCCCCCCCCAGGGCCTACCTTTCCACTTCAAAATGTACAAAACCCTCTTATTTTTAAAGACAGGGGGTGTGAGCATATATACGCAAGAAGTGTGCTGTTGCTGCATATTTTTTTGTGGGTGACAAGTCATGTTGAGTAACAACAGCAAAGAGTTTATAAACTTACAAGACAGTTTATAAACCATGTCAAGGGTTTGACGGTTTCCCTGCAACAAGGGCAGGGGGGGGGTCAGAACTCTTTACGGGGGGGGGGGGGGGGGGGGGGGGGGAGGGGGGGGGTACTGAGAAGTCTTTACAAAGTTGGCTGAGTCACACCTCACTGCTAAGACTTCCAACCACCCCCCCCCCTCCCCCCCAAGACTTCCAACCAAACCCCCCCCCCCCCTCCCCCCCAAGACTTCCAACCAACCCCCCCCCCCATCCTTCAACGATACCATGAACACTTCGTAGGGTGTTGTTGCCTTGACGCGGGAAACTCGTCAAACACTCAATAAGGTTTATAAACTTTCCTGAAAGTTTATAAACCTTCTGTAGGCTTATTGCGTAGCAAGTGGAGACTGTTGTTTGGGAAAAAAAGGACACTCATTTGAGGCCTTGTTTGATGTGGTTTGGGCATGTGGTCCTAAAAGGTTGATGATTGTGTGTGGGTGTGTCATCACTGCTGCACTGTTATATCAAAGGCTGTCCATTCGGTCCAAGGGAACACAATCTGAGCAACTGCTGCAAAACACTGTGTTTTACAGCATTTTGTTGGATCTCTAATCCCTTGAAATGTCCAATTTGAAACACCTGAAACCTAGAATCTGGAGATCAGAATCCTTGAGATGTGTAATGTTGGATTCTCCAAGCCTCATAATTTGGAGCCTGGAGTACTCCAACACGAATTGAATTGGAATGTTGAAGGGGGCAAAATGTTGTTTGGGAAATGAACAATCTTCGGCCCAAGGGAACACAATCTGAGCAATTTCTTCAAAACACTTTGTTTTACAGTTTTTTTGTTGGACCTGCAATCCCTTGAAATGTCCATGGTGAAGCACCTGAAACCTAGAATCTGGAGATCCGAATCCTCGAGATGTCTAGTGTTGGATTCTCCAAGCCTCCTATTTTGGAGCTGGGAGTCCTCCAACATTTTTAAATATAGATTCCTTTCCAAATATACTGCGAATTGAATTGGAATGTTGAAGGGAAAACTGTTGTTTGAGGAAAAAATATTCGGTCCAAGGGAACACAATCTGAGCAACTGCTGCAAAACACTGTGTTTTACAGCATTTTGTTGGATCTCTAATCCCTTGAAATGTCCAATTTGAAACCCCTGAAACCTAGAATCTGGAGATCAGAATCCTTGAGATGTCTAATGTTGGATTCTCCAAGCCTCATAATTTGGAGCCTGGAGTCCAACATATCCAAGTACACATTCCTTTCCAAATACGATTTTGATCCGAATTGAATTTGCATATTGAATAGAATTTAGTAAGCACATAGTTCACCACCATTCATAATTCACCATAATGTCTATATTAGATCAGAATTTGAACAGGAATACCTTTCCAAATAAGGAAAATATGATTGCAGTAGAATCCAAATATACTTTAATGCAGACAGAATTCAATTAGCTTTTGAACATAATAATTTAATCAAGAATCCATCCCCAAATACAGCTTGAATTGGAATATAGCTTATTCTGGAAAGAAATCACTTGGCCTTTGCAATCAAATTTTAATAGTAACTCATTCCCAAATATGATTTAGCTTAAATGTGGCTAAACAAATAAAGGGCACATATCCCCAGACTCCCAAACTTGGTCTGGAGATGTGTTTGGCATGTGCAGGTCTCAGAGCTTTCATTTTTAGGAGATTTTGTGCTTTTGGGTCTGTGCAGGTTGCAGAGCTCAAAGCTGCCAAAAACATCATTTTTTCAATGTTTTTCCCTCGTGTACTCAAAAACCACTGTAAAAACCAGTGATTCAATCAAAGCCAGGCTCGAATCTGAAAACGGAATCCGTTTTCGCTTTGCTGCCTTTCAAGCCTCAAATAATCAGACATTTGCTGTCACATAGAAGGTAAAAAAACAACAAAAACACTGTATTTTACAGTGGTTTCAGGCATCTGCAAGAAAGAGGCACACAGAGTAGAGTTGACACCTTCAACTAAAAGAGGGCAAAGGTAGGCCCTGGGGGGGGGGGTGACCATATATATATATATATATATATCATGTTGTTGGCTTGCAATTCTGGGAATGCGCCCCCTTTCTCCATTTCAGGGAATTCGGCCTGCTAACGCATTGGAAGCCAACTCGCGATAACAAGCCCGAGACAGAACGCAAACCAACGGAACACAACTAGCTCCTAGAAACAAGCCTTCACCGCATCAAAGCAAGCTCCAAAACCCAACCACTTCAAAATTGGTGATTTGACAGGTTCCCCTTCGTTCGGCCAGTCACGCAAATCACATGGGGGGGCGGTCGTTTCCAGATCAAGTTAGCGTCGCAACGCTTAGAGTCGCTCCTATGATCTAATCACCTGCGGCGCAAGGGCCTCGGCAGATTTAATACCCTGGAGCAATTGTGTGTTTGATTCTTGCCACGGAGAGAATTGCAATGCCCACTTGAATTCGAGGCATCGCTTCCTCAGGTCAGGACTGTTATAATAAATCTGGTGAATTAGCAGTAGCTCGAAGCACTAAGGATGGGTATCCACCCTTTTGCAGATTTTAGCCGAGTGTTCACAATGGGGCCTGCTGGACCCTTTTGGCTCAATGGACTTTTCAGGCCGCGAGAGCCTCCTGGAGATGTACTCCGAGGACATTGCTGAGCTACTGGGCGTGTCAGCTGACGCGGGAAGCGTGCAGAACATTCGTGTGAAAACCAAACGCAAATCCAGGCATTCTTGGCAGCGCAGGAAGCGCGGGTGATTCATCGAATCATTGATTTTGTCCTGTGTGTTTGGCCGGAAATGATGACCATTACGAAAGACTGCGGCAGCCTTACATAAGGCATATTTCGGAACTAGATGACGCTGAAGGGTATTTGATGTTCACATGGTGTGGCCGTCGTTGGTTCAGATGCAGTTCCGGCTCTTGCATCACTTTGCCTTCTCTCCGCCAAGTGTCACTTTGAATCCAAGGTTCTCTGTGCCTGTGGGCCTCCAAGACAAAGAGGACTCCGGGGACCATGAAGATGTTGGCCTGCCTTGAAGGGGCCCGAACAGGGCGGCCCACGGTCCGCGTGTCTACCATTATTTTGCCAAGAGTCAAGATATTCAAGATACAAGTGTTGCAGATCCGCCATGTGTGCAAAGTAGCTTAGTGGGCAGAGGCTATGACGTCATGGGCTTGGCTGGTAATTGGCTTGACTGAACTTTTCCTGCAACCGTATGGTAAACCCCCAACCCCAGCAAAAGGTTTGACTTGCACCGGGTCAAAGAAAATAGAATAAAAGATGTAAAAGGAGGAGGGGCAGTGTTTGCGCTGGAAAACATTCCCATCACTCGCATCCAATAGATTCACCACCCCGAGAGTTCTACAAGGCGAGTGAGCCCCAAGGGCACATTGTCCTTCGCCCGGCAGGCGCTGGAGCCGCGCTTTGTGAACTGGATCGTGTGACAATTTGCGGCCATGGACCAGAGGTTAATCTCGAGATGGGAAATGTCTCAAGCAGATGGGGAAACGTGAGATATCGTGAGATACTGGGACAAAATTCCGGAAGATGTTCAGTAAGAGAAGCGCGCCAGTTTGGAAGAGAAGGTCTTGACACATTGAAGCCCGAATCAATCAGTTCATAGTCCAGACGTTTCAAAGGTGAGCTGCTGAATTAAGAGTCAATAAGTTTAGCTGATTCGTTGCAATGTCACTTCAAGCAATGCCGTGCATGCGCGATGCATGGGCTCGGTCTCACTCAGAATTTGCTGCAAGCAAAGAAGGAAACGGAAGAGCTCGGTCAGAGAAAAACAATGCAACAAGACCCCGACGCAGGAAGGGGTTGATGGACAAGTTGCTGCAAGAGGGAGCTGTTGCAACTCAAGTGACATCACCTATGTACACATTTTCCCAACGCTTAGCCGGCCTTTTGAAGCACAGTGGGGGCGGTTGCTGAAGTGCTGAAGTATTGGTAGCGTGGAGTTCAAAATAAATCGGTTGCAGAAACCATTGAGTGTGTTGTTTTCTACTCGGTCAAGGAAGCGTTGGACAAGGCAAAACCATTCTGCCCGCTGCAAGCAGCGGCTGGAAGAGCGTGCCTGGATCGATGCGTTTCAACACATAGCTCAAGCATGTGCGGAAGGGAGTCCCTAGAATGAAGTATCCCCAGTTTCCGTGCTGGTGTCCTTTGTTCTCTATTCAAGCAGTAGGGGGATTCCGCATTTTGAGACATATCCACTGGTTGGTCAGAGATGTCATGAAACCGCATGAAACCGGTTGTGACTTTTGAAAGGAGCACTGTCAGGACACCGTTTCAGATTGGCTGCAGTAAAACTCCCTGGGCGTGGGCACGTTTATCTTGCTCAGGCAGAGTTCAATCTCTAGAGAATGTCAAAGCCTTTGATCATCGTAGCTATTGGCGGTGGCGCGGACCTCATTTGAGTGCTTCGCAATGCGGAGACCAGCTCAGGAACTTGCCTTTTGGAGCGTCAGCTGATCGCAGATGGATTAGGAAATGGGAAAGCCATATGCAACATAAGCACCCTTCTGTCGCAGGTTTTGCAAGCAAGCGCATTCCGACTCCCTCGTGTGAGCCTTTGGGAGGACCCTGACAATTCCTCAGGAATGTGTCAACACGATGTCAACACGGAATGGTTTCACAAGATCAAAGGACATCATTTGCGCTTTCGCCAGGCTCTAAACCAGAAGCTCCAGAAGCACGGCTTGAGTGCCTGAGCCTGGCAGCCAGCCCAGAGAAACACCAACGGCTACCTGTTTGACCTGATTGACCTCATGTTCCTTCGTAGGAGCCCTTGCCGGTTCCAATTGTGCTTCTGGGAGAGCAAGCTGACAAGCCCAAAAGAACAGATACAAAGAATGTCTGCTTGTTTTCAAGACGGTTCCCAAATAGTGATATGGGTTCGCCCAAGGGTACTTTGCCTATGTTGAATCAGCTCAAACCTTTTTGCAACATGGAGCACGAGCCCAAGCCCATAGTCAATGAGAGGTCTGGGAAGAGCCACTCAGGCAAGGTCAGGTTTGCTGCCTGTGGGGGATGTTCATGCAGAGAGTGACAGGATCATCAAAATGCATAAACAGTCAGCGTTAGTTTTTTTTCCAGAGAAGGCTCAAATTGAGCAAATCGGACAGCCATGAGGGCAGCTGTCAAACTCTTGCACTTCAGAATACATCCTACTGACAGCAAGCCGCGCACGGTTGCCGGCCTGCAGGCGAAACGAAGTGGCAAATGCCTTTAGAAAGTCGAAAAGCGACGAAGGGCATTCGCCTTTGGCACGGTTGATTCCGGGCAGGAGCAAGCCATTTCCCACACTGGTTATACTTGCAAAATAAACCGTTGTGTGCGATAAATGCCCCGCTTGTGTTCTCAAAGTAGTGCGAAGTATATAAGGGTGAATCCGTCGCCGACCCATCGCACGAGCTCCGGATGATTCCCTGCGGCATTTCATGCTCATAGAGTTGCTTTGTTGTGACTATGCAGTGGGTAAGCAAGAAGCGGACCGGCGTTGCAGTAGCAAGCCAAAAAAATCCTGAACCACCTTTCTAGAGACCTGAGTTTGCTTCGCAAATTGGCAACAATGATCGTTGCCCCAACCTTGCCGCTCCTCCTTCTTTGTCACACTGCTTTGGCCACCATATTATAGGGAAGCACGGTATCCCTCCAATCCCGGATTCGAGGGTTTGTTGACTAAAAAAGCGAGGCAGGCTCCTCAAACTAATGAAGGCTGCTTGATGAAAAGACGCTGCCAGCCCAAATCAACCAGATATTTGTGAATCTGGGGTCCCCGGAATTGAACTGGCTGACCAAGCGACCAAGCTGCGACCCCAGGGCCAGCTCCAGAGTATCCAAACCAAGAAGAGTTAGAGACACTCAGAATTCTACCACATTGGGTTTTAGGTCCCATCACGGTTGGGTCCAATGTTTGCCATATGACTCATGTTATTACGACTCGTGTGACTCGTGTGATAGGTTTCCACGTTGCAATGCGCCATGGCCCGATGGCTGGCGACATTCTGCCGATGGCTGTGGAGTGGCTGGGTCAGGGTGGACGAGCGATCTCCGAGCTTTTCCTACTTCCTGCTCTTCCTGCGGATTTACCATGTCCGCGCCTGAGCCGTTTTCTGAAAAAATGCGCAAGCTGGTGCTTGCGTCCAGATTCAGAGAGTTGAGTTGATGGTTTGTTTTTTTTGCGGCCGCGACCCTTTTATGAGCTGTAGCTTTGAGGAAAGGGATGCAGAAGCCTAGTTGTTGGGTCCCCCAGCAAAGCTGTGCCGAACCAGTACACAAGTTATGGCCACATGGTTGCCTGTGTTGTGTGCAGCGGCAGGTTTGGTGCATGCTGCTTGGGCTCTTCATGGCGCTGACGGTTCTCATGCAGGCCTTCCCAACAGACATGAATTCAAGATGTCAAGAGATTCCGGAAACCGGTTTAATAGTCACCCAATGCTTCACTTAGGGTGGTTCGTGCCAGGAAATTGAGCAAACTGTTGCCGCTGAGGAGGTTCGCTGCCTTTGGCACGCGAAGGTTTGGGAGGTGTTTGGACACTGCGTCACTTCAAGCTACATTCGTGGGATAGGACCATTCGGATACCTTGTGGCAGCGCACTCACTCTTGGTTTCCCGCGTCTCAACTTTAAAAGCTAGCATGCTATCAACACATCCCGAATACAGCAAGCAACCAACCATCAAACTGAGCCCAGTCCAATGTAGAGAAGCAATTGGAAGGTTGCGCATCAGAATTGTTCATTTCCCACTTTCATGCCTGGTTCCATTATGTTGTCCTATTGTTTCCTCAAATTAAGTTTCTCATGCTGCTAGCTCGATGGTGTTCCACTCTGGATCTTTGAAAAGGCCTTTGTGAGTCGTTGATGAGGCAAAAAAAACTCGCCATAGATTGGCGTGAGGGGTTCATGAAAACAGCGCGGGATCATTTGGGCGATCTGTTTGCAATGCTCGAGGTAACGCTGACGATGTACATCGAGTTGATGTCAAACAGCTGGATGTCTGCGGAGGAAAATTCTGGGTTCGCCCTTCTGGCAGCCTGTGCGGTTCTCAGAGGATGGTTTCAAGCACGGCAATTCAGCGGGTTGGAGTGACGTGAGAGCATGAGTCGGCCATAGTTAAGTGGGCCACGAGTGGGCAAAATTGCAATAGTTATTGGTTGACCATAGCATTCGCCTCGGGTGCATCATCCAATTTTTGGCAGCATGTGCATTTCACTTGGGCGAAGTAGAGATACCTCACAACATGAGGCTAAAACGATCCCAACTATTTTGGTTTGGAGCAGCCAGATATCACACAAGGTGTAACCCCCTGAGTTTGAGTTTTTGTCCTCCCGAACCGATCGGGAGATGAGTGCCTTGGCGTTTGCCAGGTCTGGCTTCCTTGCTGCTTCTGAGCCTTGGCATTGGCCAGGGGGTCGTCAAAGTGAGGTCCGCAAGGGACGAACTAATCTGAGGGGGCAGGCGACTGAGGCGACTCCCCTACATGCATGGCGGTAACTTTGCGGAGAAGGGTGCCCAGGCCCTGTCCAAAGTCCGGACAAAATGTTGTCCCAGTTCATTTGAAAGCCTGGAAGCTGCAAAGCTAGGGAGTCACGGCTTGACGCCGCCTTGCCAAGGCGCGTCCTGACGGCTTTTACACTATCATGGGCCCAAAGCAGCGTGTCCGGTATCATGGGCCCAACGCAGCTGGGAGCATGTGTTCGGATGAAGTGTTGGTATGTAACCTTGTGCAGTCGCACAGATGTGCTGATCAATTGGCTGGCGGGCGTGACCGTGTGCAGTGGTACAGGTGTGCTGATCATTTGGCTGGCGGGAAGCGTGACCTTGTGTAGTGTAGTCGTACGGGGAGCGTGTCCGGTTTGCTTGTCGTTGGCTGGCAGACCTTTTCAACATTGTTCAATCATGACCGAGTGTTTTTAGCTATGCTTATCATTTGGCTGGTGTCCAGCAATTTTGCTGATGGAGGGCCTATGTGGGAAAAGTTAGAACCGCGCTTGTTTTTCAGCGAGCACAAAAGTGCAACAGAAAGATGCGTGAAAGGTCAAACATGGACGTTGGTGCGACGGGTCAGCCTCCTGGCGAAAGCAACAGGACTCGGGGGCATATACAGCTTATTACGAACGATAATTGCCCCACAAGCAAGTGTTCCATATAAGAAGCCTTGCTTTTTGAATCCTAAACTTGGCATTTGCTACTAGCTGGCAGCTGCATATTATCCATTCGGTAAATAGCGGGTCGAAGCAATGTGCTAGCTAAAGTTTTAATGTTGCGCGTTGTCGGCACCTAAGGAAGATGTTTGCGCACTTGTGCAAGCTGCACACCCGCGCGCAGACTGAGGAATGCTGGGACAAGGCTTTGCTATTCGGCGGTGTGGCTGATTCGCGATGCCTGGCGTGAGGATTCCTTCTTGGCCTTCCGATCGCTGGTGCTGCCCCTTGCCGCCGTTGGAAGGGACAAAATCTACCTTTGAGCCATGACTCCGGTCTTCAGTGAAACTTCGAATCAGAAACTTGGGTCCCCGATTCAGAAACTTGGAAACTTGGCCGGCCCGAACTTCAGTCAGTCGGGTGCCACGATCGCTGTCTTTTGGCACTGACCTAATATACAAGCCTTCCACATGGTGAGAACCGCTTGAGTGTACCCCTCAGCGCTGCACGCAGGCCTGGCAAATGATAAGAACACCCTCTCGCGTGCACCCGCGCACATGCCTGCCAAATGGTAAGAATTCCTGCACCCACTCAGCACCGCACACATGCCTGCCAAATGCAAAGAACACCTGCACCCACTCAGCACTGCAGACACATGCCTGCCAAATGGTAAGAACGCCCGCTTGAGTGTACCCTCAGCACTGCACGCATGCCTGACAAACGGTAGGAACACCTGCACCCACCCAGCGCTGCACACACGCCTGCCAAATGGTAAGAACACCTGCACCCACTCAGCACTGCACACATGCCTGCCAAACGAACACCTGCACCCACTCAGCACTGCAGACACATGCCTGCCAAATGGTGAGAACGCCCGCTTGAGTGCACCCTCAGCGCCGCAGGCATGCCTGCCAAATGGGAAGAACGCCCGCTCGCGTGCACCCGCTCAGCGCTGCACACCAAACGGTAAGAATCCCTGCACCCACTCAGCACTTCACACCTGCCTGCCAAAGGGTAAGACACTCGCGAAGCACTGCGCATGCCTGCCTAAGAACACTTGCTCAAGCGAGCCCGCTCAGCATTTGTACACGCCAACCAAACGGAAAGAGCACCCACGATAAGAGCACGCGCGTGCAACCTCAGCACTGCACACATGCCTGCCACATGGTAAGGAGCCCGCTCCAGCGCACCCGCTCAGCACCACGCACATGCCTGGCAAATGCTAAAAACGCTCGCGAAGAACTGCGCTCATGCTTGTCAGATGGTGAGAATGGTCGCTCGGGCCTGCGAAAGGGTGAGAACACCCGCTCCAGCGCACCCGCGCATTCCTGCCACATGTTAAAGACCCGCTTGAGCGCACTCGCTCAACACTGCGCGCGTGCTTGCCAAATGGTAAGACCCCCCCGAGCGCGCCCGCTCAGAGCTGCACACATGCCTGCAAACTGGTCAGAACCCACGCGCGAAGCACTGCGCATGCTTGCGTAAGAACACTCGCTCAAGCCAGCCCGCTCAGCATGCGCGCGTGCCAACCAAATGCCAAGAGCACAAGAAGTGTGCCCGCGAAGCGCTGCACACATGATTGACACATGAAAACAGCACCCGCGCACGTCAGCGCTGCACACTTGCCTGCCATGGTAAGAAGCCCGCTCAAGCGCACCCGCTCAGCGTCTGGCGAATGCTAAGAACGCCAAGCCCACCCGCGAAAACACTGCGCGCATGCCTGACGCACATGCCTGCCAAATGTAAGAATCCCCGCTTGAGGCTACCAAATGGTAAGACCGCCCGCTCAATCAAGCGCAGCCGCTCAGCATTGCACTTATGCCTGCTAAAGGGCAAGAACACCAGCTCCACACCACACATTCCTGCCAAATGGGACACCCGCTCGCGCGCACTCGCTCAGCGCTGCACACATGCCTGCCCGATGAGTGTGAAGAACACACGCCTACCAAATCGTAACACACAGAATTGCGCATGCCTGCCAAATAGTCCAGATGGTACGAACACTCAAGCACACATGCCAGCCAAATGCGCTCTAGCCCCCCCCCGTCTTGCGTGCCCGCTGCTCTCTCTCTCGCTCTCTCTCGCTCTCTCTCTCTCTCTCTCTCTCTCTCTCTCTCTCGCTCTCTCTCTCTCTCGCTCTCTCTCGCGCCCGCTCTCTCTCTCTTTCTCTCTCTCTCTCCCTCTCTGTCTCTCTCTCTCTCTCCCTCTCTCTCTTGTTAAAAACAGATTGTTGTTTACGACAAGCGCAAGTGCTGTAATGACCCCACGGATGTAGTAAAGCCCAAGGCCTGCCGTCATGCACAAGCTATGTAGCACAACACCACATGTGCATTGACATCTCTCTCTTTCTGTCTCCTTGTTTGCCTGTCTCTCTGTCTCTCTGTCTTTCTCTCTCTTTCTCTCTCTCTGTCATTAAAAGGAATGTCTGCCACATACGCACGCTCAAGCGCCGCTCAGAATTGCAAACACTCCTGCCAAATGGAAAGAACGCCTGCCCAAGTGCACCCGCGCAGAAATGCACTCATGCCTGCCACACGCGAAGAACACCCGCTTGAAAATGATAAGAAACCTGCCCAAGCGCCGCCCTCTCAGCGCTGCATGCCCAATGGTCAGAACACCCGCTCAGCTCTGCGCACATGCCTACCAAATCGTGCAAAATGGTCAGGGCCCGCCAGTCAAGAAGCCCGCCCAAGCGCACCTGCTCCGCGCTGCGCCCCGCTACGCACAACTGTTCAAAAACTGCACAAACACCCACTCAGGCTCCCACACACACACATGCCTGCCGAATGCCTGCCAAATGGCAGCTGCATTTTGGGGGAAGCGCATGTTTGACAAAAACTTGAGGGGTTCAATAGTAACTTAGTATTGGTGGGCTTAAGCACAGACTACGCAAATACTAAGCAAGAAGGAAAGCCCATTTTCGGTACCTTTAATCAGGGGGGGTTTTGGGGAGGGCCCAAAAATAATTGGGTATGGTTTTTTGGGGAAACCTTGTTGGCCCTTTACTTGAGAACCTGGGGGGGAAAAGTGGAATCCTTTAATCGGGGGGGTTTACTTATCGTCTCCTGACATTAATTGTCCAGATTCAACTTCGGAGTAGACACGTTAAAGGGAAGGAGATTTAACGGAAGGAGCCCCTTTCATTTGACAAATTGTTCAGAATGCAACTTTCGAGTAAGAACTTTGAAAGGGGAGAGGCCCCGTTCATTTGCAGCAAGCTTTCAGGTTGCAGCTTCTGAGTAAGAACTTCTGAAGAGAAAGACAATGGAGTCTAGAGAGTTCAGTATTGGCTCAGCATTGGGAATTTTTAGATTCGTATCGGCAATTTTGGGGGTCGGCCGGGGGTATGTTTGGTCCGTTTGCAAACGCGAAGAAGGCGCGGAGGAGTGAACGTGCCGTCCGCGCTACAAGTTCACAAAGCCGCCCAGCGTGTTTCCCGTGCCGAATTTCCGAGTCAAGCCCGCCAAGTCCCAAATGCAGGTTTCCTAGCCTACGCAGCAAGTTCCGACTCGCGCAGGGCCAGGACGTGTTTCGATGTCACGGGTCCAATCTTTGCTGCAAGGGTCATTCAATATTAGAACTTGCGCCAACCGCCCGGATTGCCCTGTCTGGTTTCTCCTGTTTGTGTTTTTTGGTGAGGCTGGGAAACCAATTGAAGTGGCCAGTTGCTGCTATATTTGGCTTGTTTCCAAATATCAAACTGCTCGCGAGTATGAACTGTTTGAGACCCGCAGCGCGTGGTTTGTTTGGGCTGACGCCTTCCAAGGCTGGAGCCACTGCACATGCGCCTGGGTGTGCCGCTGCGACTTGGTCAAAACACTCTGACCCCAGGTTCATTCTCTTGTCAAAACCGTGGACTCAGCGCAAGTGAAAACCCCCAAAAGTCAAGGATAAAGGCGTGCGTCAAACGATCCAAGTGGAGCTTGCAGATTCGTGGGACCCAAACAACTTCAATTGATAAATGAGCATGAAGAAATAGCCGCCAATCCAATCGCTCACTCAGCCCAGCCGCTCGCAGACGCACAGCTTGCAACGAGCGTCCTGGTGACAGCTACCCTTGGCCGGAAGAATTTTGTTGAGAAGAACGTTCTGATTCAATTTGACCTCCGGCCTCATGTGGAGGAAAAAGCCGAGGAAGGAGTTTGAGAGCCCCGGCGCCTGGAGGAAGGACCCGACTTTGGGGGGCGGGGTGGCAGGCCTCTTTTGGAAATGGCTAAACCAGGCGTGAGGGCGGCGTGTCGCACAGCCTTGCCTGTGATGGAGCAGAGATAGCTGCGGGGGTCAACATGTTCGCGTTGAAGCGTGCTCTGGGCAAGATTGAACTCCGCTTTTCTCGAGTCTGACGCCGACTCCTACTAGAAGTAGAGGTTTGTGGTCGCCCTGATGTAAGCCTGGCTTTCCAAGAAGAGCCCAGAAAAATCGTTGGCTGCCCAAACGGCGATTGCGTTTGCCTTTCAGGCCGACAGATGTAGAATTCCGCTAGCGTTGGTGATTGGTCTGTCGTGTGTCTGTGTGTGGTTCTGTTTGTCGTTGTCATTGCGCGGGTGTGTGTGTGTGTGTGTTTGTGTTTGTGTTTGAGTTTGAGTTTGAGTTTGAGTTTGTGTTTGTCTTTGTGTTAGTGTTTGTGTTTGTGTTTGTGTTTGAGTTTGTGTTTGTGTTTGTGTTTGTGTTTGTGCTTGTGGTTGTGCTTGTGGTTGTGCTTGTGGTTGTGCTTGTGCTTGTGTTTGTGTTTGTGTTTGTTTTGGGTTTGCGTTTGCGTTTGCGTTTGCGTTTGCGTTTGCGTTTGCGTTCGCGTTCGCGTTCGCATTCGCGTTCGCGTTCGCGTTCGCGTTCGCGTCCGCGTTCGCGTTCGCGTTCGCGTTCGCGTTCGCGTTCGCGTTCGCGTTTGCGTTTGCGTTTGCGTTTGTTTTTGTGTTTGTGTTTGTGTTTGTGATTGCGTTTGTGTTTGTGTTTGTGTTTGTTTTTGTTTTTTGTGTTTGTGTTTGTGTTTGTGTTTGGGTTTGGGTTTGGGTTTGGGTTTGGGTTTGTGATTGTGTTTGTGTTTGTGTTTGTGTTTGTGTGTGTGTGCGCACACTCTGTTGGTTGCTGGCTTGCTGGCCGGCTTGCTTGCTTGCTTGGTTGGTTGCTTGATTGGTTGTGTGTGTGTGTGCGTGCGTGTGTGCGCGAGTGTGTGTGTGTGTGTGTGTGCGCGGGACGCGGGCTTGAAATGTGCTCGCGCGAGTTGCTCTGCGCAAGTGCTCGGCTGCGCAAGTTGCTCCGTGCTCTGTGAAAGTTGCACTGTGCAAGTTGCTTTGCGTGTGCCAGTGCTCTGTGCGAGTTGCGCTGCGCAAGCGCCCTGCACGAAAGTTTGCTGCGCAAGCTCGGGACAAGTTCATATGAGCAAGTTCCCTGATCAAACTCTCTGCGTGCAGCGCAGAACCACAACATAGCAACTTTTCGACGTGAGTCCAAGTCAATCCGGGCCTGCGACAGTGTACTTCGGTTAATTCTTAGCCGAAGCCTGCTGAAGTGCACTTCGCGCAATACTTTCATACTTAAAGGTCTGCGGTTTGGTTTGGTGTTGTTTGTTTGTGTGCCTCTGAGCGCGTGTGTCTATGTCCGTGTGTGTGTGTGTGCGCGCTTTCGTGTCTCTATGTCTCTACGTCTCTGTGTTTTCAGGATGTGTGTCTGTGTCTCTGTGTTTTGTTCTCTCCGTGCCTCTTTGTCTCTGTGTTTGTGTCTGCCTTTCTTTTTGGTTTTGTCTCTCTGACAGTTTTTCTTTGTCTTTGCCTCCCTCTCTCTCTCTCTCTGTCTCTTTCTGCCTCTCTGCGCATGTATGTTCGCGTGTGTGGCTGTTGTGCGAGTGTGCGTGTGTGTGTGTGTGTGTCACTTGCGCTTGTAGCGTCCAACTCATCCGGAGTCGCGGCTGGACAGGTTCACCTTGTTGTTTCGTTGGCCAACCATACTTGATCACAGCTGGTCTCTTGTTGGCGGCTCGTGTTTCGTTGTAACACAAAACGCTGATATCTCTAAAGATCACCAATTTCGGGCAATCGGAGCCCTTATTCCTCAAGGACCTTCTAGTGCAGATCCTGATTTGCGCTCCTCTGGATGTGCTGCCTTTGGTGTTTGCCCTGCTTGGGGGCGACTCCGCCGGCTTTGCATGTCGCCTTGTTTAAAGAGCGGGCGCGGGCAGGAATTTGCACCCTTTACGGGCTGGAGAAAAGGCTTTGCTGTACCCTTTCAAGTGGCTGAAGCCGTGGGAGGTGGTTGTGAGCTGCAATGGGGGGGGGGACTGGCGGAAATGAAATCTTGTCCAAGGAAATGAGCCGATTCAGGCCCTGGGGCTGGCCCACACTGTTGACCTGAGTTTCAGCTGGGATGTGTTCCTAATGGCAAACTTGCGATAGGAAGGAAGGTTAGCAACCTTATCCCTTGACACTTGCCCTTGATAGCCTCTAGAGTTCACATTTGGCGGCCATGGTTGGCTCCTACGGTTCGTTCCTATTGCAGTGGCTTCAAATCATGTCAAATCACAGACTGTCAGAAATGCGTCCAGGATCCTTCTAATCTTGCCTTGGAATGAGACCCCAAGTGACACACAAAAACCTGCAAAAACCAGGTTCGGAGCAGAATCGGCCAGCAAGTTTTGCAGGCGGGCAAGGTGGCTTCCCTTGGATTTAGATGCGAATGTGTTTGAATGCATCTGCAGTCTTGTCCCCTTTACTGGGCGCCTACTTGAAAAGAATCGGGCCTAGAGGGCTCCGACCCAGGTCTGGCTTTGGTGGCCTTTCTGGAGGTCCTCGTGTTTTGGATCTTTGAGGCGGGTTTGCCTTGTCTCTCTGGAATTGGCAGCCTCTCCGAGTGGCATATTCTGCGTGGTTTCCCTTGAAGCACCCATCAAAGGAGCCTGCTAAGCTTCACGTGCCTAGGTTTCGTGTGTTGACCAGGTAGTGGATGATTTTCGATGCAAGAAGCGATGCTTGGCTTGCAGCTATGCTACGAACTTCCATATACAAATATAAGTATATACATATAGATAGATAGATAGATAGATAGATAGATAGATAGATAGATAGATACATAGATAGATAGATAGATAGATAGGTGTAAGTGTGTGCCCTGAGAAAGGTATTTAGACAAGTACGTTGCAATTCCTGAGGGGCAGTTCTACAACTGCGACACACGCAACTCGCGACGGCGGCTAGGCTGCAATGTGCCTTTGAACCCGTGCTCCGCCCAGTCCCAAAGCGTTTGCCATGTTGCAGAGACCGAAAGGTTCAGTCAGTTCAGTCAAAAAATGTTGGTGGGTCTCAGCACCCTTCGACGCGCTGCAGATGGTTTATCAGAGCAAGCTTCGGCCAACCGAGGCGGAGATATCCAGCCCAGCCCGGGCAGCCACGCCCATGGTACTTTGGCTGCGCTCTTTGTTTTCCCCACGTCCTGTGTGTTCTTTTTCTCCTTCCTTCCTTCCTTCCTTCCTTCCTTCCTTCCTTCCTTCCTTCCTTCCTTCCTTCCTTCCTTCCTTCCTTCCTTCCTTCCTCCCTTCCCTCCCTCCCCTTCCCTTCCCTTCCCTTCCCTTCCCTTCCCTTCCCTTCCCTTCCCTTCCCTTCCCTTCCCTGCCCTCCCTTCCCTCCCTTCCCTCCCTTCCCTCCCTTCCCTCCCTTCCCTCCCTTCCCTCCCTTCCCTCCTTCCCTCCTTCCCTCCTTCCCTCCTTCCCTCCTTCCCTCCCTCCTTCCTTCCTGCCTCGCTCAACTTGCACCACCCTCCCTCAACTCACACACACTTACTCCCGCTCGCTCAACTTGCATTCACCAATTACACTCACTAACTTACTCGTACTTATTCTCACTCACTCAACTTACACCACCCTCCCTCACTCCACATACTTACTCTGCTCGCTCAACTTGCATTCACCAATTACACTCACTAACTTGCTCATACTTATTCTCACTCACTCAACTTACAACACTCTCCCTCAACTCCACATACTTACTCTTGCTCGCTCAACTTGCATTCACCAATTACACTCACTAACTTGCTCATACTTATTCTCACTCACTCAACTTACAACACTCTCCCTCAACTCCACATACTTACTCTTGCTCGCTCAACTTGCATTCACCAATTACACTCACTAACTTGCTCATACTTATTCTCACTCACTCAACTTACAACACTCTCCCTCAACTCCACATACTTACTCTTGCTCGCTCAACTTGCATTCACCAATTACACTCACTAACTTGCTCATACTTATTCTCACTCACTCAACTTACAACACTCTCCCTCAACTCACACATACTTGCGCTCGCTCGCTCAACTTGCATTCACCAACTGCACTCACTAACTTACTCATACTTATTCTCACTCACTCAACTTACACCACCCTCCCTCAACTCACACATACTTACTCTCGCTCTCTCAACTTGCATTCACCAATTACACTCACTAACTTACTCATACTTTTTCTCACTCACTCAACTTACACCACCCTCCCTCAACTCACACATACTTACTCTCGCTCACTCAATTTGCATTCACCAATTACACTCACTAACTTACTCATACGTATTCCCACTCACTCAACTTGCACTCACTGACTCTCAGGCACTTTCACTCTCAATCACTCACCTTGCACATACTCGCTCTCACTCACTCGCCCTACGCTCACTGACTTTCAGCCACTCACACTCTCACTCGACCCACTTAGACATATCTACTCACTCCGCTCCGCTCCCCTTCACTCCACTCCACTCCACTCCACTCCACTCCACTCCACTCCACTCCACTCTACTCCACTCCACTCCACTCCACTCCACTCCACTCCACTCCACTCCACTCCACTCCACTCCGCTCCACTCCACTCCACTCCACTCACTCCACTCACTCCACTCACTCCACTCACCCCACTCACCCCACTCACTCCACTCACTCGCGCACACACGCACTCACTCACTCAGTCACCCACTCACCCACCCACCCACCCACTCACTCACTCACTCACCCACCCACTCACTCACTCACTCACTCAACCATTCTCTCTCTCGCAACTCATTCCACCTCACTATCCGTAACTTGCTCACTCACGCTCTCATCTCACCTCACATCAGCTCATCTCGCCTCGCCTCGCCTCACCTCACCTCCTCACTCCCCACTCTCTCCTCCACCCCACTCCACTCACCACTCACTCCACTTACTTTCTCGGTTGGCTCGGAGTGCTTCGTGACAGGCACAGTACTTGGAGACGCTGGGGCTTGCTTTCATGACCTGCGTTTGCGTGGCTGGCGCACTTCTTCGCGCACGCTGATCTGGCTTGTGTGGCAAAATCTGGCTTTGCGACGCCTTTGCTGTTGTGCGTTTCACTCATACTTTATCCTCCTTCGCTCAACGTGCACTCACTAACTTACACAGACCGTCCCTCGCTCACTCAACTCACACGCACTGACTTAGACGTACTTTCTCCCACTCACTCAATTTGCAGTCACTGACTTTCAACTGCTCGCATTCTCACTACACACACACATATATGTATATATATGGGGGGGGCGTCCGTAATTGCGTGCCTAGAACTAATGAACAGCGGCAGCTTGTTGAACTGCGCGATTGGTAAAACTCGAGCTGCGAAAGGCCGGCGATTGGACCGCGATAGGGCAACGAATTTATTCTCCCTGATTTTGACTGCGCGGGCTCGAGCAAAAGTCCCCTTTGGAGTCCTGAATGTTGATTTCGCTTCTGCAGGGCCAGACAGCGCTTTCCAAATCTGCTTGCTGGCCAGGGCTGGAAGCTGCAATCCGAAGTTTTCCCGCGATTGGACGGCGATTGGACGAGTTCCACCGGCACGCCTCTGCCCATCCGAGCTACGTCACTTCCTTCTTAGTTATATGGCTGAAGGCAAGCGCTTGAGATAAGACGTCGAAGCTCGAAACAGAAACAGCAGCGATGCCCAACGTTGCTCCGCGATTGGACCCTGTGGGATCGCAATTGGCCGGCGACTGGGGTCCGCAGGCAAAGTACTTTTGCACAACCCCCATATATATGTATCAACTTGCTCGTACTTACGCTCGCTCGCGCAACTCACACACACTGCCCTCACGCATGCTTGATCTCACCCACTCAACAACCTACACTCGCTAACTTGAGTATGCTTTCTTTCGCTCACTCAACTTACACTCAATGACTTACACATACGTATTCTCTCACTCACTCACTCACTCACTCACTCACTCACTCGCTCGCTCGCTCGCTCGCTCGCTCGCTCGCTCGCTCACTCACGCACTCACTCACTCACTCACTCACTCACTCACTCACTCACTCACTCACTCACTCACTCACTCACTCACTCACTCAACTTGCTATCTTGCGCGTACTTTCTTTCACTCACTCAACTTACACTCACTGACTTACACATATTTCTTCTCACTCACTCAACCTAATTACTCCCACTGACTTTCAATTATTCTTCGCTCAACTTGCGCAAACTTGCTCTCCCTCACTCACTCACAAACCTACATTTTGTTTACAAGAGGCTACACGTGGGGATATCGTTGCAAGGGTCAGGTCGACCGGCCCAGGTACCAGAGGACTTCAGGTCCCCGTTGGGCTCACCCATGACTTCACCCCTCGAGGCAGGGCAGAGCTGGTCATTGGGTTGTTGCGTGCAGAATGAAGGATGAAGCATGACGACAGCGTCTGCAGGTAGTACGGGAGACAACTTTGCGCAGCAGCCTGGCTGTAAATGGGCGAGCCATTGCATAGGATGTCCCGTCATGTGCCCGCCCATGCAACATCAGCGCAACTCACTTGCTCAGTGCCTCAAGCCAGCCGCCTGAGGCTCCAGCCCGCTGGAAGCGCCCGGACCTGAGGGGATTGCGGTGGTTGGTTAAGCAGGAGGGTTCACTCGGCAGAAACAAGGAAGGATGCGTGAGTCCAGACTCTTGTGACCTCAAAACCTGTAGGAAAAAAGGCGCAGGTTCTGCTGTTACATGTATTTAATCTTATGCTATATCATGAAAAAATTGGAGCACTTTTTGCGAATGACTGGTATGATTTATTTTTGTTGGACAGTCCTTGTCAGGCAAGCCAGTGTAGGACCTAAAGCGAAAAGCAACGTGGCGTCGTTTGCATTTCGTGTACCCTGACGCCAGCCATTATTAGCCATACCCCCAAGCCCAGTTCCCAGCTCAATATTTTCTGGCACTTTTCTGCACGTTGCATTTAACATCCTCCTGCCCTGAATGTGCGTCTGGCCTCCTCGGAAGAGCAGCTGGCCTGTCAAGAGCAACATGAGACCGAGTCGCGCCAGCGCCGCCGAGGTGCGCAGTGCTGCGGCGGTTCTTGCTGATGCGCCCCTGGCTGGTGCTGCTGCTGGTGCTGGCAGGGCTCATCCTCGCGTTGGTCTCCGGCTCCGAGATGCTGCGGCTTGGCCAGCCTTCTTTTATTTAGCTCACGATGGTAGGCTGCTTTTTCCCGCCGGCTCTTCCGCGGCAAATGTTTTGCCCGGTCCGAAGAGCACCAGCTTTGGCCTTGAACAGATGCTAGTCGGCGGCAGAGTCGATGCAAGTGGCTCCACGACGAGGCGCTTTGCGTGTTAGCCAGGGCACAGGCTCTGGAGTGGTGACGCAGGCGCCGTGGCAACAGTAGCGACGCAGCAAGGCCTGCCACGCACGCAAGATCTACTTATTGTTGCTCACCAGGCCAGCCACCTGGGTACCACCGCAGGCTCGCGGGGCCTTGAGGCTACTGCTTGAATCATTTTCAGAACTTAAAAGCCACCAAAAGCCAGCAAATGTCCGCCTTTGCATCCACATTGGCTTGTTGTTGCCCGTCAAAAGCACCCTTGCACTCGTGCACAAAGCGAAAACGAGAAAGCAGCCTCGCGTCTTTTTGCTGGACACCGTGCGGGGCCATCCATTGGCTCGAACACGCAGGCAGCTTCCCACCTATGTTTCGGACAATGAAGCCCCACTAAAACAGCCTGTTTGGAACGCGCCTCACTGATCTGCAATCGTTTGTGCCCACTTGGCAACGGGGTTGAACGTGGCACTTCGGCAGCATGCGGCCGGTTGGGGTCGCGCACTGTTCCCATTATGCTCGCATCAGCAAATTGCGCCGCGCCAACATGCCGTCGCGCCGAAGCGCCGATTGCTCACAAGAGGGCTGAAGTTGAATATAGTTTGGGTTGCCCACATAAGCCGTTGCAGCAGGCTCTTGTTCGCACTGGCCGCTGCAACGCTGGCGCTGAGCCACTTGTACCGATCCTGGGCCAAACGCTGGTCCTTTGTCAAGGCACGGCGGGAGCAGGTTTAAAGTTTCAGGGGTCAAGACACAGAGGATGGAAGAAAAGATCCTGGTTATGGAAATCTCCATCCCAAATGACTCCGTTTGGGAAGGCAAGCTCATATTTCAAAGATGCAGTTGTTGGCCGCCCCTTTTGTATTTGAAGCACCGTCAAAATTGCGTTTGTTGAATTTAGTTTTCGGCCTTTCATTGATGTTGCGGAAATGCACACGACTACGAAACCCTTGGAAGCAATGTTTATATTTGCGTGCTTGTTGTTTGTGTGGATTGCAATTGTCCCTTCAAAAAAACAGCTCGCGCTTGCTGGACTCGGATTCGGCCACCTCCATTAAATCTGGCACACCCTGCTAAGTGAGACCTCAGCAAATAGAAGGTAGAGGCAAATTGGCGCAAAGCGCGTGAGCCTGCAAGTCCAATGTGAGTAAAGATCCGTCCACAAGTAGCACCCTGTTCTGGCGACAAGTCTTGTCATTCGCCATCCCCAGCAACCGCCAGAATCCATCCACCCAATCCAACCGCTCCACACGAAACCTATCGGAAGCCACCGAAACCGCAGACCGAAACCGCAGCTAAAGCAACTCCTAAAGCAACCCGCAGCTCTCCCATACTTGCCGAGCTTTGTGTTCCAACGCATGAGACAGAAATGCTACGGCGTAGGCGCGTATGCTGCACTTAGTTTCCAGACAACCCCAATCGCTCTATGGAACTTTATCCAGCAACCGCTTCGTGGAACTGTCGAAAGGAACCGGGACCTTCGCGGAAAGCTTTTTCCAAAAGTACGGCCGAACTAGCCGGGCAAAACTTCGCTTATTGTGGGCATTTGGTAACGCAACAGCTTTCAGTAGCAGGCTGGCCGAATGCTGTGTTGTTCTTGATTAGCAGGAGCAGACTACTCCGCAGGGACTTCCCGTGCTCAGCTGCCCCCACTGGCAACATGTTCAAAATAAGCCGTAAAGCAAAGCGCTGCGCAGATAAGTTGAATAAACAAAACATGGAATTGTTTGCCCATGATCGCTCTACACGCCAAGCTCTCTCTTCGGACTTTTCTGGTCCTGCTACTCTCTTCCAAGCGGCCAACAATTGCAGAACTTGCAGCTGCCTTGCAGCGCGCAATACTGCTTAGGCGAAATGGGCCAGGGAACAAAGACGCCATTACCCTTCACAGGGAGTTACTTGAAGATCCTCGCTTCAGTGCACGAAAAGAAAGCAAAGACAGTGAATAATGAGCGTCGCGTTGCGATACAGAGCTGGAAGGCGGTTTTACACTGCGCAGCTGTCTTCTCGGTTTTTGCAGCTTACAGCTCCAGCAGTCAGCATTGCCGGAGAGGCGCTGCTGAGCTGTGACTCGAGTTCTGCGCGCGTCAAGCGCGCGAAAAGTATGTGCGTCAACGTGGGCGCAATTGTGAGCCGCGGGCCGGGAGTAGGGATGCGCAGAAACTCACATCCACGAGCTGAACGCCAAGACCCTCACTTTACACGTGATTGTTGGAGGTGTCAATCTGCTCCCGGCAATGAAGTGTTTAGAACCAAGCCAGTCGCTGCTGGCTCGTTTGCGTTCTAGCCGAGTGCTGCCAGAGGCCTCAACAGATTTTGCAGAGCTTGAGGTTTGTGTTACTGGTTCAGAGCATGATCATGACCAATAAACCAGACTCAGAGAAAGTCCCTGACAGATTCGCCTGGAGTCAGAGACGCACCGCGAGGAGGTGGCAGAGGCTTGCTCTGCAGCTGCCAGCACGATGCAGCGCGTTCGATCGTGTAAGTGTTGAAGTTGCTGCGGGAATTGTTTCCCAAGACATCGTCAAAAGAAGTGGCCAGTAGTTTTGGGATGCCTCGTTCGCTCCGCTCAGGAATGCGTGGATGAGACGTTTCAGGTGGTTCGCCCAATTGCAGCTTGCTACAAATTAATTGCTGCTGTGAGCAGCGGGGGGGTGGCTTGCCCAAACAATCTGCATAACGTCCCACGGGTTAGTGAAGGGGAGTTTAGAAGGAACTTCCATGGTACGGACACGAAGGAACTTCCATACTACGGACACAAATTGCAAGCTACCTTTCTGACAGAAGACAAGACAAGCGCGCAACCCTGCGCAGGTTTCAGTCTTTCGGATGCTCAATAGCTAGCGGAGTCGTGCGACCAGTGGTCGGAGCAAGCTTGGAGCGCGTTTGGAGCAAGCTCGGAGCCGGGCCGATTGGGACAGAGAGAGAGAGAGAGACAGAGACAGAGACAGAGACAGAGACAGAGACAGAGAGAGAGAGAGAGAGAGCGAGAGCGAGAGAGAGAGAGAGAGAGAGAGAGAGCGAGCGAGAGACACCAAGAGAGAGAGAGAGAGAGAGCGAGCGAGAGACACCAAGAGAGAGAGAGAGAGAGAGAGAGCGAGCGAGCGAGAGAGAGAGAGAGAGAGCGAGAGAGAGAGAGAGAGAGAGAGAGCGAGCGAGCGAGAGAGAGAGAGAGAGAGCGTGAGGGAGAGGGAGAGAAAGATAAACAAAAGTAAAGACAAGGACAAAGAGAAAGGAATATAGAAAGAGAAAGGACATGGAAAAGAGAAAGAAGAAAAGGAAGAGCTGTTTTCAGCTGTTTTTTGTTGTTTGCCTCAGATCGCAGCTGAGGTGTGCGCCAATGTCGCTGTTCCGTCTGGCTACCAGATCGTCAATGATGGCCTGCTCTTTGCCCCTGGGCTCTTCAGACGGAGGTTCACACAAGCCAAGGGGCCTAATAGCCAAGCAGACTGGGAGCTTGCAGGGGCGTGTGAGACTACTCTGACGGATGGGAAGCGAGCCACATTGGAATGTGTGAACACTAGCGGCCCTTGTTTGGTTATTTTGAAAGGAAACCAACAAACACGGAACCTACTGTTGGAATTCTCTGGTTTTGACGCGTCACCACGCGTCGAAGGGCAACACCATGGCCGTAACAATCAGAAGAAAAATGCCAACGGTCAGACAACAAGGGCGCAGAAAAGTGTCATGCAGCCACCGTTCAACACTTATTTGTTCCATGCTGAGTTGCTAGGGCACAACCGGCCGCAGCGCCAAAAGCAACTCCGGATTTCGCAGCTCTTGTTCCTTGAGTGCCCGTGCCTGCAACCAAATCAAGGCACGCCAGAGAAAAAACAGTCTCAGCCAGCCGGTCCCGCGACAAGTCTGCATGACATTAATAAGCATGACAGTTCTGGTTTGCCGTGCGTTTTTGATGGCAACGCCTGAGGTTTGCAACTCTTCTCCGCCCTTGAGTTGCGAGCTTTATGAAGCTTTGTCAAACCATGGCCCCGGCATCACCAGCATCCCCACGTCACCACGCTGAAACACCGTCTCAGCGCCACCCTTCCCAGACGCCTTGCCCCTTGAGGCAGCGGCCGGCAGAACTGTTGAGTGGACTGGAACAAGAGAGGGCGTCTAATTGTTTAAGTAGCAGAGCAGTGTTTATTTCCTGAGTTCATTCCCGACTGATTTCGTTCCTGGGCTGACTCTATTTTTTTCATACCCAGACAGGGCATGCCAGGCATGACCTTTTTGGCGACCGGAGGGGCGCCGGGACTCTGCAAATGTCAAGGACCTGTGAAGATTTCTTGGTCCTTCAGGTTTTGAGCGTTTGAGATTCTTGGCAAATGCGTCAACAACGGCTTTGCGCCAAGGATGGCGAGATTCGATCACAGCTAAGAAGCTACCCCGCTGCTTGGCCAGTTGAGTGACAGCAAGCTGCATAAAATCTTGGAGAAATACCAAGCCTCAGAGCCACAAAATGTTTGCCTGTCAAATCGCTCACAGACATAGCAAGCACCGCCAAGGAGTCAGGTTTTCGGGCCAACCGGTTTGTTGCTTCCAGAGACTTCGCGCAGCATGGGTGGGCTCAATGAGGAGAAGTGCAATGGACGAGGTCCATCCCTTGAACGTGTCTGAAGATTCTACCTGGGCCTTCCAAGTGTGTAACTTTGGCTCGAGAATACGATTGAAAGATCACAAAAATATTGGTTCATCATGTGTATTTATACATATACGTATATATGTCACACGCGTTTGCTCGTCCGCGGTCGGAAATATGTTTGCTTTCACAACAATCCACAGAAGAGGCCTGAACTTGGCACTCAAGATAATGTATCTTGAGCCTTTTCTGAAGCGTTTTGAATTTGGGGGACGCGACACGCAAGACGTGCCAAGGGTTTCACCCTTCAGAAAGTAAACCACGCACAGTCAGATTTCAAAAAGGGCATCTCGGCTGAAAATCAGACAGTCATTCATGAATCCTGGGTTTTCGCTGGCGGGTTGATCAAAATGAAGGGGGCGGTTGCATGCGCATTGATGTTGGCAGACGTTCTGCCGTGCTTTCAAAGCGCGTAGCAGTACCTGCGTTTGTCGAGACCATTGTCCCATTCTTACTGACGTTCCTTGCTCAAAAATATGATGCGGTTCAGGCATGTTAATTCAAGGTTGGCGCGAACTAAGCTCAAACGCAGGTTGGCACCATCCTGGAATTCCGCGCAGAGCCGCTGAGCCGATGGTCTCGTTTCCTGGAGGCCCGCTGTGGTGCCAGCCCCGCCCAGATGCCGCGCGCCTATGCTTTTGCTGGGCTTGGAGGGAGGCAACTTCTTAGGTTTTAGGGCCCGCCTTCCCGAGTTGGCGTGTCAAGAGGGGGTTACACAGGGAGTTCCGTGTGGGGGCGGCCTCAGGGCACGCAAGCTAAAGGGACGCGGCGAAGGAATACTAAAACCGAGCCTCTTTGAGCCTTGAGGGGCCTTTAGCGGAGACCCTGCAACCGGATGGACTCAAGAGTGTCCTTGCCCGAGGCTAGAGAACGGCGGCATTGTGCTTCTTGTGGGTCTACTGTGCTGCCAGACCCTTTTGCAGGCACGCGTGATTCATTCATGAGAATGGCTGAAAGAGACAGAGACACAAGCGAGACACAGAGAGAGAGAGAGAGACAGCGAGGGAGAGAGCGAGAGAGAGAGAGAGAGAGAGAGAGCGAGCCGGATGGGGAGACACTCAGCTGCGGGAAAAAATTGGCGATATGCTATGTGCAATTAGTGTAGAAGGTCCCCGGCCCCCTCTTCAAGTATGCAATGTCCAGTTCAGGAGTTTGTTTGCTTTTCTGGCTTGTTCACTGAGGCGTCAAAAGGCCGATTTAGTCAGCTTCTTTGAGAACACCAGCGACCCCGAGCAATGTGCGTCAACTGGGCAGCCCCAAGACGGGCTGCTAAGGGGAATCATGACACTTGAACTTGAGCCAGTTGTTTGCGGAAGGCATCTTGATTCGAAGCCAGGTGGGCTACATTGGGGCTGCCGTGCTGTGTATCTTGCTCCTTTTGATGCTGCTGTCCCCAGCGCTTTGCACGATCTTCCTGCCACAGCTGGCGCCGTACGCGCATGGAGTTTCTTGACTGGAGCGAGCCTGGTTGCCGGACATGGGCAACCCGAGTCCAATCAATGTTTCACTCCACGCTTGCCTTGCTGTGGCACCCGGCACCCTGCGTTCGGCATCAGCAGGTCACCCAAGCCAAGTGTTTGTTAGCCATTTCCTCAAGACAGTCCAACACTTGCCTGGGTAGGTTCTGACACCGAGGATAGGGGCAACAAGTTTCCAGTTCGCAAAGAACACGAAGAAGACGTCTACAACACGCATACTCTGAGTTGCAGTTCAAGCATCAACCGCTGCTTGCTCGCGCGGCTTTTGTCCTCGGTTGCTAGGCCGTGTCGCTGCTCTTTGGGCTTCTGAGCTTCTTCTCAGGCTGCGCTGCGCCGGTTGGCGTGCGTGAGTTTCCTGCAGCCCCAAGCCTATCAGAACCCGTTGTTTGCATCCCAGCCGGTGTGACATCCGAATGTGCGAGAGGCACAGCTTTGCGTTCAATTGCTGTTTGGTGTTTGCATCGGCCTAGATCTGGGTGTTTTCGTTCAACCATGCTTTGCAAAGGACCGGCAGTTTGAACTCTTTCTACAAGGTCATAAAGTCAATTATACAACCTGCTGTCAGGCATGACCTTCTGGCTTATGCCGGTGCTCGCGCTGTCGACCCATTTCCTGCTCCAGCGCCGCTTCCCACACATGCGTGCGATCTCCGTGTCGCTGATGTTGATCTTAGCGACGCTCGGCCTTTGTCAATCCAGCTGCCTTGCTGCCTTGTGGCCAACTTCACAAACTGGTGGCGAGCCTCCAACGTTGGGGATTGGGCTAGTCGAGGCAGCAAGTCAAGATTTGTTTTCCTTTGGTGTCACCAGGTTTCTGTGTGTGTGTGTGTGCTTGCTTGTGTTTGTCTGTTTGTGTGTGGCTGTTTTGTTCAGAGGCTGGCTCTCCCCATCCTTCGTCTCCAGGCTGTTAGTTTCCCTGGTGCTGGTGCTGTCCATCTCCTCCACGCTGGAGCCAGAGCAGGGGTCTGCGCCCGAAAAGTCGGCCCGGAATTTCACCTTTCCCACGGAAGGAGCGGTGCAAGGTTGATGCCAGTCCGCAGCAGAAGAGAATGGTAAAGGATGACGACAATGACATGTTCGATGTTTTCGCAAGACACCATAATATCTAAAGCGGGCCGCAGTGTCCAGAGGGTCCAGTTGGTTTAGTCGTGTGACTGCGTAGCGTCCCACTGAGCTGTGAAGGCGTGAGTCAACGTCAATTGCATTCCATTGCTTGGTTGTCAAAAGCTTTTTGGCCAGGAGACAGGCGTCCATATCAGTCGGGCGCCGTGGGCCCGGGGTGTATGACGTTTCCAACTTCAAACGCGTCGTCAGTGCCCCAGGCGGTTTGGCCTTACAGTGAGAGCCATTCGCCAAGGGACTTGCAAGCCTCCTTTCCACAACCAATTTAGCTCGTTTGGATTCTGTTGAAGCCGCAAGTCTGTCACAAATCTAAAGCAGCCAACTGTTTGGAGGGCCCCTTTGGCAGACCCATTGCCAAGGTCGGACTTGCGGCTTCCTGACTTTGGCTTCCTCAACCTGGCGGTATACGAGTGCTGCGACTAAATTTAGAACTGTTTTTGGACTGCGCGTGCCCTGCCTTTAGCTACGCGGCTTGCTGTGAACGCACGGCAAGTCCCAAGACCAGCATGTCGTGTAGATTTGGCATGTTTCTGTCGCGGGTGGTTTGCTAAAAGGAGGACGGATTGATGAACCATGTGTATTTGCCGCGCAGAATGCATTGAAGCTTTCGGGCCCAGTTGAGCGCAACTTCCCAGCCGGATGTTCTGCAGTGTTTGGCATAAGATCAGCAAAGTTTCGCGAAAGTTGATGGACCTCGCGCCACTTTCCGCACATGGGTGGCCAACGGGTTTTTTCCTTTCCCGCCGCACGGCTTTCGAGTTGGGGCTGCGGAAAAGCTTACTTTGTGTGCTACTTTCGTGCTGAAAGGCTGCGACTTTCGAGCCTGGACTGCGAATTTCTACTTCACGTGTTTCTTCTTTTTTGCGAAAACAGCCCTGCAAAAGCTCGGTGACGCAGGTTGCTGTTTTTTTTTTTCCCGCGAAGGTGGCGTTTCCGGTAACAAATAATTTCAGACAACCGCAATGTATACGTATGTATATTATATATAAAAGCCATCCTAGAGGGTGTTATTTGAGGAGAGGTCGGTCGTAGTGCTAGGAAGGATAGCAGCCAAAGGAAGCGAGTCTATGCGTTTCGCAGCTGTTGAGCTTGCAGTTTCAAGCTTGCCTTGGCTATGACTTGTTTGGCAACTGTGCTGAGGAAATGATGCGGAAACGAGCTTTGCGGCTCCTTGCGTTTCCGAGTGGAGTTTTACGCAAGCGTCGTGCACAAAGCGAGCAGCTGTTGCAGCCAAACACCCCTCCACGCGCAAAGTTGACCAGGGGGAAAGGGGATAGGGGAGGCAAGCGGTTGCTGAGGCCACAGGAGCTCTTGGAGAAGGAGCTGAATAGCTACATGCCCCAGTGGCAGGCTGGGTCCAAAAAAAGAGGCGAAACCACGAAGAAGCAAGGGCACTTTCAAGGAAAGCCACGAAGATGCCTATTCTGGGTGCTTCGCAGATTTCGTAGACTGCTGCCATATGAGCCAAACATGGAGGGTAAACCCTGCGTTCTATGACCACACCTATTCGGAAGCTGGGCAGAAAGCAGAATCGGGCTTCAAAAGTCAAAAGAGAAAGGCGTGGCAACGCGTTTTCAGTCTGGCCCGTCTAACTCTCGCCCACATAGAATAGTCAGGTGGTCCGTCAGCACCGTCGGGAAGATCTTTGCGCTCAGGGGCAGTGCAGCAGCGCAGACCCTCGGAGCAGCCAGTGCGGAAGGTCCTGAGCCATACGTCAGCCAGATGCCTGGAACCAGACAAAGCCCACATTTCTTTGGCGCCTCAAATGGACGTAACTGGCACGGCTGTTCTTTCCGGTTCCATGGGTGCTTCTCAACCGCTGGTCTTGGGAAAGAATGACAAGGTTGGCAGGGCGACGAATGCGTATTCATCCAAACACGATCATGTTGTTTTTGAGCTTGAAGTGTCCTTCATTGCTTTTCTTGCGAAGTAATGTTTGTGCGATTCTGCGTTTCGCTTCGAGTTTATATCCTTTGAAACAAAGGGAACGACATGAGACGCACTCGCCGAACTACTGACTCAGAATGCCATCACTTAGATCATGATGAGTTGTGACCATGGCTCGCGAAAAAATGTGTCGCAAAGGGCCCCTGGCTGCTAGAGCAAAAGCTGGAGTTGAGGGTGGTCAGGTTTCCCACAATGTTTAACTTCTTCAGAGGGTCGATTATCAGAATTGAAGAGCGTTGAACTTGGAAGGACCTGCAGAATAGCAGCGACTATTTCGTTTCGCGTGCCAACTGGCAGCGGCCCAAGCTGATTTATGTCGGTTCAAATTGAAAGACAATTGGGGACATTCAAAAAGAATTATGCCTGACAATTATTCCTGGGGTCCTGAAACCCCAGCATTGCAGGCAACTCGCTATCTTCGCAAAACAACATAAAACATATCTTGCTTGAGTCAGGCCCGACACCCTCGAAAGGGGCAGAACATGTATAGCCGCCAGCCTTGATAAGCGTGTCCCTGCTACTATCCGGTGGACAGTGTCAGAATCCAGCTGCCCTCGCTAGCAACCATGAGCCAAAGACTTGCTCCTGAACATTGGCAGTGCATTTGTCCAGGCATATTTGTGTGCTTGCGTTTTCACTTGCTTGCCTGCTTTGCCTCATTGTTGTTTCGCTGTCCTTCCGAAACTCCATTGCCCTCTTGCACCGCCGCTAGATTTGTGGAAGTGTCCTGTGATATGGAATTCTCCGAGGATTGGTCCACCTGGTTCGCCTTTGCTGGTCGCAGAGGGACCGGCCTGGAGGACACCACGGTCCTTGCAATCCGAGGCGCCCTCTCTCAGAAATAGAGAAAGTTTGCCTTACACCGTTGGGTTTTTCCTTGGGTGTAGTGGTCTTGAGCAGGTGGGAAACTTTATGAAGAATGGGGAATTGGGAGGGTGTCGCGTCCCTCCTGGCGGGGACCAAAGTGAAGCCTTTTGCACACTGCTTGAGCCGGCCAATTGCAAAGCTCTCATTTGTTTGACCCCATTCTTGAATGGCACTGCTTGATCCACACACACGGTGAATTCAACAATCTGCAAGCACGAGCGCAACAGGGATGGGTCGCGTCAGTGTGATTGGACATGTTGTCACACACTACCCCCCTCCCCCAAACCCACCAAACATAACAAATTGTTTTACGATAGTGGACCCAGTTAGGTAGCCAGCCATTTCCTAGTGTTTAAAGGGTAATGATAGTCAAGAGGGTGTGTCACCGGTGAGATTCTGGGTATGTGTTTTTTAAGGGACCTGCGGGTCGGCAAGTCGAAGTGCCAATGCGCAAGTGTGCTAGCGCAATGCCTGGGTGCAACAGTGGGGCGCGGCTAGACGAGCAGGATTCGCGCGATGGGCGCATGGAATGAACCCCCCCCCAAGGAGCAAATCTTCATTCGGTCGCGAAAGTGAGCCCGCCACTTGCCGGGCAAGCGGGTTCAAATTCAAGAACTGGCGTTTGATTGAAACGCGAGGCAGGCCCTTGAGCGTGACTTGCCACTGATGTGGCTCGACGTGTCAATGCATCGACTGAGCGCCTTCGCTAGTGCGGGGCAGGCGCATGCCAAGCCACTGCGCACGGCTCACGCGCTTGAACTTAGCGGCTTCAGCGCTCTTGGAGGCTTGCCAGCTCTCACGCGAAGCAGTTTGTGACCGACGTCCGCGTTGACCGATGGGAGATTGACAAGCTGGCACCAGAAACCATAGACGGCGGCGCCAAGCTGGATAGCGATGCGCGATCAGCGAGTTGGCCCGTATCTGACAGCGCCATTGACACGTGGTAATGTTTTTGTCACTTGTTCATGTGTGTGCCCTCACAGGGGCCATGCCTAGTAAGGACGCTCCAAACCAGCAACGCTTTCAGTTGAGAAGTCTTTTTCTGAAGAGGGCCCTCCTTTCGCCCGGCAGGAAAGGCATCGCCGCAGCGCCGCTTCCGAAAACCGAAGGCCCGGGCCCAGCGAAGGCATGGCAGAGAGCGCGCGCGATGGCAAATGGTTGCCTTGAAGGCGTCAATCATCTTATCGCAGCTGCCGCAACGAGACCATAGAACGGCGAATGCGCTCGCAAAATGCGGCAGGGGGGTCAAAATTCCGCCAGCTCGGTTTTGTTCGCCAATCCTGTCCTCCTGTTGCGTTGCAATTCCCTCCCCTTTTCCAGGTGGCACCCCGCATATTAATATGTTGATGTGTACTTTTTGCTCTCCATGAGCAATGGCCATGCGTGCTGTGCTGACCTCTTGAAAATCCACACCTTTATAGCCTTCAGCAGCTCCCTTGCGGGCCATGTTCGTGAAGTTTTTACAAATTGTGACAGAGAAGAGCTGGGGAGTTTTGCTTTAACGATTGAACGGCCAAGGCACCAAGACGCGGCTGGAAATGATCTTTGACTTGGACCTGTGGTCCCTGCAGATTCTGGGTATACAGCGTTTGGCTTCTCGGGTGCTCTTCGTCAGCGTGCCCTTCAATGCCTTCTGGAACTCGCCCCATCTAGGCTGTCCGCATGGAAGGGCAGGTTCCCAATGTGATGTTGGTTGCAACTGCATTTTTGAAGGATCCCCGAGTCTCCCACGCTGCAGGTTTGCCGGAAATGTGAGCGTGCGTTAATTTATGGTTCTGTTTCTGGGAAGTTGCGATGTTTGGCCGGCACGCGGGGACCACAAAGCGCTGCCACCGCAGCGTGACAGGGAGCTCCTTGCATCTCCTTGCACTCTAGATGTAACCGCAGACAGACAAGGTCCTGGAAGGGCGTGTTTGGAGTTTGGAAGCATATCCTCTTTGGAAAAAGTAGCAATCTGAAGCCTAAAAGGCCACAATGCCGTGCTTGTGGCAGAGCTTGACGTTGCGAATAAAGCGCCCCAAAGATAGCAATTTCGTGCGATTCCTCGCGTTTGGGTTGCTGCGATTTGCTGCGGTCAGGCAGCTGGTGGTTCGGCTACAAGCGCGAGAGATATAAGACCATCGTAGACTACCTTGCCTCCCTGATGGCCAAAGAGCCAGCGAGGAAGATTTATGCGACTCGGATCAGGAGCATTTGGGGTGGAGGCCTTGTTTTGCTTAGCTTCTTGCAAATATATCGCTGCATTGTGAGCTTGGGATGAGTCAGAAAACAGGGCTAGTCGGCCAGGGTTTTGAACAGAGATCCAAACAAAGCAGGGCATTGGAACAGAAGTGGGCCCAAACTCTGGCTTGAGGTCACGGGGCATTCGCTGGGCGGCGGCCTTGCTCATTTGGCGTGGTCCTAAGTGGTCGGAAGATTGGAACGTGTTTGATGTCAACTTTGGGATGAGTGACGAAGGGATTCGTGTTGGAGGCGCAGATTGCAGAATCTTCAACTGTAGTAGCCAGTGGGTTGATGTGCCTTGTGCTTCAAGAGAGAGCCAGCTCTTAACGCAAACGTTTCGCGGACCAGGCGTTTGCCCTTGGAAAAAGCCAGAGCGCAATTCCCAAACCGCGCCGTGGGGGCTCGAGCCTTGTCCCGAATTGTTGACGCAACATGGCTCTGCTACCCGTTTGCAAACATTCGAACTGAAGCACCGCAATACTGGGAACAGCTGCCCACATGATTTTCTGCAGGAATCAGCAACGCAAACTATGTAGACCGCGAGAGAGGTGCAGCCAGGTCAAATAGTGGCGCACCTTCTGAAACAACATTAGGCGTGAAGGCGCAGGAAGGAGCCTGCGCCAGCGCAATGATTACTGCATTCCAGTCTGTTTAGAAGTCTGAGTCCAAAACCCTAATTGCAATGTATAGTCAGACCATGATCCGTCAATCTAGTTTTGTGGATTTCGTTCACAACCATGGCTAGCACTGCCGGCGCGACGTTTGATTCACACAACATGTCAAGTAGCATTTTGTGTGTGATGATTTTCGGTTTCCGTTCCAACCCGGGTTGAGGTGGCGGCAGAGCTGCAGTTAACGGCAGTGACGCTCTCGGCGCCCGGGGTGGTGGAGACAGCCTCATTGCTGGGCCTGCAGCCGCAGAGCCTCCAGGAAGGGCAGATCAGCCCGATGTTTGTCATCGCTTGCAAGCTATCTATGCGTCATGTGTGGTGCGCTTGCTACTGCGAGCAAACATCCGTCTAACTGCAGGGAGGCAAGGCTTGCGCAGTGCATTTGGCGGAGAGTCACGGGTGCTGCTTTGAGCAACAAGCAGCGTTGCAGGGGCTCACTGTGAATGTGATCCCCAGTGGCGTCTTGGCCAGCACCGAGAAGCGCGTCGCTTGCTGCAGTTCTGATCATGGCAGCCCTCTCAACAAGCAAGCCTGCAAATTTCAGCTTAAGAGGAGTCATGTGTTTTTGCGCCCACATGTTCGCTCCCTCTTACTTAGAGGCGTCGAACCGATCGTTCCACTGGAAGAGAGAGAGAGAGAGGGAGATAGCGAGCGAGCGAGGGAGGGAGGGAGGGAAAGTTGTGTTCACCGCAAATGGCCTCAGGAGACCCCATCCCCGCCAATGGCGGCACGCAGGGTGGGCTGACTGTCCCCATCAAATGCCTTGCGGGCCAGGCCGAGACAAACTGGAATGGGCGCGAAGTATCAGCGCAACGTGTGATTGTTCTGGATTTCCTGCCAGCCATTTTGGAGTTACATTGCTGCACGCAGCCGAATTCGCAGATGGGGCACGTTTGCAAGTCTTATAGATGTCTGAGCTTAGACATTTTGACTGTAGTGGCATGAGCTTCAACAGCACAGCAGTTGGGCCGCGTGGCTTTAAGCTTTAAGTGGTGCTCTCGGCGGTTCCATCGGAATGACATTGATGGCTGTCTCAACAGAAGATGTTTGCAACAGTTGCTCTTTCCCGATCTCTGCAGGGGCCCGAATGCCATCGCGTCTTCAACACGATTTGCAACACGGCATCAACTTGCATGTCGTGTGTGCTGACGGAATGGCTCTTGCAAGAACCCCGCAATTGCTCGGTGGTTGTCCTTCCAGAGCAGCAGACCATAAACTTGCACATGTCAGATAGAGTTCTGTTCGGTCTTTGAGGCAGAAAGGTTAAGTGTCCTAACAACTTGCGTCAACAACATTCATGCGCCATGCAAAGAACGCCTCCCTCAGACTTGCACTTGACTTGTTGCATTGTTTCTTGAGTTTGGTTGTCACAAACTCCACAGGGGTTGCCAGATCGTGGTGCCTGACACAGGCTCGGGGTGTGCTGAAAGCCCAGGCGAGTTGCTGCGCGAATGCGGCGATCTGGAGAGACGCTCGCTGCCCTGCAACTTCTGCCCTCGCGAGGCACTTGATCCGGCGTTGGGTCAGTCAAGTTTGCTCTAACAACATTAGACCTTCCAGGCAAATGTTCCCCCCATTTGCGCGTTCCACCAACGGGGTCGGAGCAAGCGCAGGCAAAGCGACAACACGGTTGCGCAACTCTCCGACAAAATTTAATATCCAGGTTGAATCTAAATTGATTGGAAGTATTTTGAATCCTCGGATTTGAGACAAAAACTATAATATATACATATATATATACATATGTTTGAACAGAATTTAATGATTAGAAGTTATGTTTTATTTATTGTGTTTATATTGTATGGAACTATGGGTTATGTTCAAAATTATGTTTAATTCAAGGAATTGTGCTTCGTATAATTACAATTAGAAATTTATATGTATATATATAGAGAATGAATTAGAATATGGGTTTAATAGAGTAAAAGTTTGTGTAGTTAATGGGATTTTAGCTTAAGTATATTGTAGAATAAATTTCTGATAGTTTAGGTTAAAATCTATAAAATATATGGATGTTTAGGGTTTATATAAAATTAGAAAAAATGATGAGTTTTGTTAGGATTTTTAATGAAATTTTAATAGGGTTTTTGGGTTTGGGGATTTTTGGTATGGGGATTTTGGGTAGAGGGAATGGGTGGATGGGTTGGGGATGTATGGATGGATTGCTAATGGATTGGTGGAGGATATATGGTTGGATGGATATATGGATAGAAGATTGATGGGGGGATGGGTGGAGAATAGAGGGTTTGGAAATTAAATGTGATGGGGGTTGGTTGGGGGGTTGTTTGGGCGAATTTTGGGTGTATGGGGGTGGGGAGTTTGGTGTGTGTTGGGAAAAGATTTGGAAAAATTTGGAATTTTAGGGAATTGGATTTTATTTTTGGGAGCATATAATTTTATTATAGCATGTTTTAACGTTATAGCTAATGCGTTGTTTTGGTTTAAGATTTAATTATGTCGAATTATGTCGTTATACGTTGTTTTCGGAAAAGGGTGGGTTGAGTTTCGCGGTGGTAGGTATATTTTTTGGTTGTGGGTTGGTTGTTTGTTTGGTGATGTGTGTTTTATTGTTATTGTTTTGTTTTTGTTTGGTTAATTGTTTTGTTTGTTTGTTTATTGTGTTCGTTTGGTTGGTTGCGTTGTTATTTGGGTTTTATGGTTAAATAAGATTTTCCGTTTGTTATTTATATGGTTTTTTGTTAGCCGAGGGCATTATTTTGCTTTTGGGATTGGGGGGGGGCTTATTTATTTTTTGTCGAAATATTATTGTAAATCTTTTTATAGATTATTAGATATAGGATTCGTTTTCGGTTGGTATTACGAACCCTTTTTTAATAACATCTTTATAGGCGCCGTTTTTTATAGACTATTATAGGATTTATGATGGGAATTATTGAGGATGGATTTTATATGGTGAACAATGAGTGGGTTTTCGGCTAGGCGATCCTGATTTTTTGTTGGATTATATTTTTTTCGAAGCAATGCTTTTAGAGAGTTTAATACTACTCGCACTCTTAGGGTCGTGGGATTAATCGTTTTGATTATAATGATTCTGTTTTCGAGTTGATGAATATTGGTTAATCCGAGGTTTGTGATTCTCGAGATAGTAATATTAATAGCGTATAAATCGACCCCGGAGCCAAATGGTGCAGGCTTAGGATAATCCTATATTGGCTGCGTTAAAGGGTGTGGGTCGTTGTGTCACTTGTAGAGCCGCATAATGGTTGTCTTGCTAGGCTTACCCTAGTAGGCCCTCAGGTTTGCAATGGCGTCTTGGCTGCATGCTCATGTATATGGCCAAAGGCATGCTCGCTTGTTCAGGGTTTAAGGTTTAGGGTTTAGGATTAATCCAAATCCCAGGATAATAAATCACAAGGAGCGTTTCATCCATAGTTATTGGTTGCAAATACCACCTACCCAAGCTTCCATTTTATTGGGCAGCCAAATTTTTGGCGACAAGTTGGAGTCCGTTGCTAAGCGGCTGAATCGCATGCTTTTTAATCGCAAACTATCAGCCACAGGATCTTGGATTTGGACGAAAAAAGCTTCGAATGTAGAGTTTTTGAATAGAAAGTTTCATAATAAGAGTTCGACGAAGCAAGTTGAGCCATGCTAGTAGCGCTGAGTTGAGCCGCGCGCTGGCGCTGGGTGAGAAGCGCTTCAGAAGCAATTCCCATGGCTTGGCGATGATTTCGAGTTCGCAACTAGTTTGCATTGGTGCAAAAATTAGCGACCCCATGTACCATTTCCCAGCCACCGGCTGGCCCTATCTCTCACTCACTCTCCCTTCTCTCCATTGAGGAGAGATAAGGGATGAATTTTAGGATTTAGGCTTCAATATAAAATCGATATTCCAAAAAGAACCTCAAAAATATATATAGTTTTTCGGATTAAAATAGTTTAGGGCTTGGGGTTTATTTTTTTTAGGGTTTGGGGTTAATGGTGTTGTGTTTTTAAGGCTTAGTTTTGGATTTTCATCACTTAGGATTTTTAGGGTTTTGGATTTTTTGGGCTTAGCATTTAGGATTTTGAATTTTTAAGGTTTAGGGCTTCGGGCTTTGATTTTTATTGTTTAGGGCTTAGGGTTTTTGATTTTTCGGGTTTAAGCCTTGGGGTTTTGATTTTTTAGCGTTTGGGGTTTAGGGTTTTGGATTTTTAAGCTTTAGGGCTTAGGGTTTTGAGCTTTTAGGGTTTAAGGCGATTTACAAAAAGAAAATTCAATTATTTTATATAGTTTTTTCGGGTTTATTCGTCTAGTTTCCTCGCGAGCCCCCCGAACTGCCCCCCAGGGCCCCACGAAAGGCTACCGCGCTTTCTTGATTACCGGAAGTGGAAAACCACGGCGCCACGAAAAGCGTTGCGGCAGCCCGAAACAAGCGCGCACGGGAGGAACCGAGCCCGGGACCACCGCTTGTTTAGCGCGCGCAAAATCTGCCCGAATTTGGATTCGAGCAGCAAAACAAATCGGCAAACACAGAGAATTGCAAAGAAAGCTTTCAGAGCGCGCGCCGACTCAGCGCAAAGCGCGCGCCAGGGAGGAACCGAGCCCGGGACCATTCGCTTCAGAGACGGACGTACGACCACTGAACCATCAAGGCCGTCTACGAGGATCCCCGCACCGGTTTCGGCAGCATAGCGCAGACGCTGCAGCAGGCTCAGGCGCGCGACCCCAGCATCTCCAGAGAGGAGGTGAAGGCGTTTCTGGACGGCCTCCGGGCGAACCAGGATCGGCCGCACAAAGGCTACAACAGCTTCGTGCCTCTGGAGCCCATGAACCAGCTGCAGGTGGACCTGGCCGACATGAAGGCCTTCGGGGGCAAGCCCTACCCCTTCATGCTGGTGGCCATCGATGCGCTGACCAAAAAAGTGGCCGCGGAGCCGCTGAAGGACCGTCTTGCGAGCACCACCGCGGCGGGCATGAAGAAGGTGTTCCAAGCCCTGGGGGTGCCGGCCAACGTGTACTCCGACGACGGCTCCGAGTTCAAGAGGGAGTTCAAGGAGCTGATGGATTTCTGGGACATCGAGAAGCAGGTGACCAGGGGCCACGCCTACTTCGCGGAGCGCACCATCCGCACCATCAAGGAGGCCATGTTGCGTCGCATAGCTGCCGGAGCGGGCCGGCGGGGCCAGTGGCACCTCATGCTGCCTGACATCTTGAACCAAATCAACGGAAGGAAGCACGCTACCACGCAGGTGGCGCCGAACCTCGCCTACTCTGACCCCGAAATGGCTGAGATTGCTCTGCGCAACATCGAGCGCAGGGCCAAACACAAGGTGACCCGCCCGGAAATCAAGGTCGGGGATATGGTTCGGATCAGGGTTAAGCCGATCGAAAGCAGGGGCTCCTACAGGGTCAACGAGATAGCCTGGAGTGAAAAGGTATACAGGGTAGCCTCCGCCGAGAGCGGGAAGATGGGGGCGAGGTTTGGCTTGGAGCACAGGGATCTTCGAAAAGTCCCCGAAAACTCAGCTCACCGCAGTCCCGCCAGCGGAGGCTACAGAGAGGCCCCAGGCTCCCACCTCCCTTTTGATGCTCTCTGTGCCTCTATGTCTCTACTCTACATCTCCGACAGCTCCGCCCACCACTCACTGATAAGCTCCTTCACGTCGGGTCGGGGCGGGGGCTTGGGCGGGCCCCCGTGATCTAGGACCGCGTCCCACGCGTCCCACTTCCCGCCCACGCAGCATTAGCCTCAAACCAGCGCAGGGCAAGCTCTGCCCGCTGGGAGCGCGTGGCCTGGCCGTGAACAGCCGCTTCAGAGACGCCCCTCATCTCACTCTTGATTTCCTCCGGGTCCACGCGCGTGCTGCAGCTTGAGAAGCTCGATGCGGGCGCGCTGTGCGAGCGCTCGGCTCAAGCAGCGCATCCTTGCGAGGCGGCCGCTTGGCGGGAGGCCGCTGGGCCATCTGAGCAGCCGCAAGGCAGGGAGCGTCCTCGTCCGCCCACGCGGCGGGCTTTTCCAGAAGCCATGCCTGCACGCATCGGAAGGCCTTGGAGGAAGTCATGATAGCTTAAAGCGGCTGCGCGGGTTTTTTTGAGACCATTTGAGCATGTGGGACCAGTAGAGCATTTGGCGGGCTTTTTTCTTTGTGCGAGCTCTCTCTTTAGAGGGGGTTTCCCAAATGGATTCTATTCTACCTGAGAGGCTCCTGGCACTCGTCCGTCCAGGAAATGACCTCGTCCTGCGAAGGATTCGAAGTCTAAAACGCTGCGCGCAGGCGTCTGGCTGCAAAATAATGATCCCTAGATATGCTTGCAAAATGCCCAGCAGCTGCGTTTCTGCAAGGCGAGCTAAAAAACAGGGAAAAACTAGACGACGAGTGGCCCGGAAGCATAGAGGCAAGTTGACGCAGGTGAGGTAACTCTCGCAAAGTTAGCATGAGGAGTTGGCAGGCAAAGCAATTCTCAAAAAGTTGGCATGAGAAGCTGGCAGGTTAAGTAACTCTCGAATAGTTGGCTGGCAAAGTTGGCGGGTGAAGTAATTCTCGAAAAGTTGACATGAGAAGTTGGCAGGCGAAGTAACTCAAGAGAAAAGTTGGCATGAGAAGTTGGCAGGTGAAATAACTCTCAAAGAGTTGGCATGAGAAGTTGGCAGGTGAAGTAACTCTCGAAAAGTTGGCGTGAGAAGCTGGCAGGTGAAGTAATTCTCGAAAAGTTGGCACGAGAAGATGGCGCGTGAAGTAACTCTCGAAAAGTTGGCGTGAGAAGCCGGCAGGTGAAGTAACTTTCGAAAAGTTAGCATGAGAAGTTGGCAGGCGAAGCAATTCTCGAAAAGTTGGCGCGAGAAGTTGGCAGGCGAAGTAACTCTCGAAAAGTTGGCAGGCGATGTTGGCAGGTGAAGTACCTCTCGAAAAGTTGGCATGAGAAGCTGGCAGGTGAAGTAATTTTTCGAAAAGTTGCCACGAGAGGTTGGCAGATAAAGTATTTCTCGAAAGTTGGCATGAGAAGTTGGCAGGTGAAGTAATTCTCGAAAAGTTGGCAGGTGAAGTTGCCACGAGAGGTTGGCAGGTAAAGTATTTCTCGAAAAGTTGGCATGAGAAGTTGGCAGGTAAAGTAATTCTCGAAAAGTTGGCATGAGAAGTTGGCAGGTAAAGTAATTCTCGAAAAGTTGGCATGAGAAGCTCGCAGGTGTAGTAACTCTCGAAAAGTTGGCATGATAAGCTTGCAGGTGAAGTAACTCCTCGAAAAGTTGGCACGAGAAGTTGGCAGGTGAAGTAACTCTCGAAAAGGTGGCATGAGAAGCTGGCAGGTGAAGTAATT
>CAUJNA010000198.1:271700-298115 GCA_963377175.1 Effrenium voratum | reverse complement strand
TGACTAAAGTTAACCCAAAATGAGAAAATCAAGGAAACAAAAGCTGCCTGGATCGCCAGTTGCGCAAGAACCAGCAACAGTAACTGAATAAAGCGGCAACTTGGCTATCTTGGTGATCATCTTTTGGGTTGCCATGACTAAAGTTAACCCAAAATGAGAAAATCAAGGAAACAAAAGCTGCCTGGATCGCCAGTTGCGCAAGAACCAGCAACAGTAACTGAATAAAGCGGCAACTTGGCTATCTAGGTGATCATCTTTTGGGTTGCCAAGACTAAAGTTAACTCAAAATTAGAAGACTATCAACCCCACACAAGAATGTGGAGAACCAAAAGGCCAAAATGTCGATTCGCGTTGAGCCGCTCTTGCTCTTCTTGATTTGTTCGTAGTCCGCTAGCAGCTCCTCCAGCGACTTCTGCGCATCCTGCAGTCGCTGGCGTGCCTCTTCCACGCTCACCGCAGCGGCCGCCGGGGCCGCCGCTGCAGCCTCGGCCACTGCTGTGGCCAGCGCCGCGGCAGCGCGCCGGCCGAGCGATGGCGGGCGCAGCCACGTCGCGGCCGGTGCGCTGAAGACGAGCAGCGGCAGCAACATGGGCAAGGCCCAAACACGACGAGCACGCACGGCCATGGCGCTGGGAAGTCGGATGAAAATCGAAGGCCAAGTGGTTGCACGGCGGCCAAGGCTAGGAAGTTGATCTTTTCGAATACGAGTCGACTAGATTGCCCACATCATGGCTCCACATCACTTGCCATCGTAATTACAAGTTTGGGCTCTGCTGCTGTTCGAACTTACATGCTTCGTTGACAGGCCATTTGAGAGAAGAAAGCCTGAAGAGAATCGGGAATTCTGGAAGTGTTGTCTCTCGCCTCCTGATGGCCGGGCACAGCACCCCGCAACGACCAACGACTGCTTTCTCCGGCCAAAATCCTGTGCCAAAAGCAGTGTCCATTTGCTTAAGTTCCATGGAAACAGACATCCAGTGAAGTTGTCCCCTTTCAAACGAGACGAAAACACCAATATGGTTGTGTTGGGTCTTCACGTTTTCTGGACTCAAAGCCCAAGTTACACTTCAGGCCACCTTGAGGTCCGTTGAGAATTTTTGGATTGGCTTGCTCCTGGATGCATGCTGCCTCAAATTCGGGAAACATACGGACATTGATGTGAAGCAGGAGTAATTCTCTGGTACAGATGCTGGGGAGCTCAACCCTGTCGGGTGTTTCTGCTGGCCGGGCTGCCCCTGCACTAAAATCCAGAAAAGCGTGGAAGAAACTGGGTTCAACGCCGGGCTATGAACAAGCAACACATGTGGCTGTCGGAAAGCCTCCCTGATCCAAGTTTCAATACTCCGAAACGCCAAACAAATTGGTACTTATGATAGTGTTCAGGGCACGGCTTCACAGGGCAAGTCACCCATTTCGCCCCCGATCGAGCTCAAGAAACAACGAGGCGCAGTCGAAATTTCTTCATTTGGGCTCGTGATCCGGTTCCCAGGCAAGCCACTATAGTCGGGAACCAACACTTCTCATTTTTCAAGGGTGGTTCCAACTGGGTTCCCTATTCTTGTCTGGGTCCTCCAGTACAGAGGTTAGAATAAGGCTACCTTGTTTTCTGTAGCCTATTTTAGTAGGGGAACCCTCCCCCAAAAAAGGGCTGAGAAAGGGCACTAGTGGGGGACCTAGGGTACATGACAGTACATGGAATCACCGGGACTAGTACGCTCCCCCGGCGCGATTTGCCATTTCTCCGAAATGGACCGACAAATTTGGCCCATGCCTCATATGTGCCTTGACCCGAGGGAGCCACAGCCTTGTATCGACCCCCCAAACAAAACACAACTTACTTGGGCGTCTTTCTTTGTTGGTACCCCCCTTTTTTGGTGGTTCCAAAGGGACGCCAAAACTCTAAGCGTTTTTTTTTTTTTTTTTGGGGGGGGGGTTCGAAGAAAAAGACGCGCCCCTATGGTTATGGAGACAAAAAGGCCCCGCCCTTGTTTCTTGGTTGACGTTGGAAGGGAAACAAAAATCATTTTTTAGCGGTTAAGTGGTTGGATTTCCACCACTAAACCACAATAAGCATATTTTGTTTAAACACATTTTCCAACAACAACCATGGTTTGGCTCCCCCCCGGCAAAGAAAAAAACGACAACACAAAAAACAAAACGAACGGAGCAACGCCAGGGCGCTGGTGTGATCCACCGCTCGCACCTTGCCCTTGCTGGGCGGACTGGCGGCCAGTGCCAAGAGACAACTACTCTGCTGCACCTGCGCGCGAGGCATCGCTTCTTTTCTAGGGGACCTTCCATTTTCCATTTTTTCTAGGGTGGAAAAGCTCCATTCTTTCCCATGGAAAAACGGCTGGTTTTTGAAAAGAACGATGGTTGAAAAGAATGGGGCATCAAGCCCTAGATCATTCCGTACTTGTCCTTCCATTTGCTTTTTGTGGCCCCTGGAAAAGATGAAAACGAAAATATGTCCAGTGGTGATAGATTCCCTTTAACACCTAGGGAATATTAAACCCAAATGGGCCAAAATGGTGGCATAGCTTCATGGAGTGTGCGGGATACTTCACCAGTTTGGGGAACCTGGATTGAATTCCAACCGTTCTCAAGGCGTTTTCACTTTAGGAGAATGGGTGTGTATTTTGTTTGAGAGGACTCCTCCAAAATGGTGATTTTCCTGTAGGTTTTCCCTTTGGTACCCTTAAACAAACGACAATGTCTTCAACTTTAAGTCTTAAAGGACCACCCCATTGTGGAGCAGGGACTCGAAGGCACAAACACGTGGGTGAAATGAACAGAGTTCCTAGGAACCTTCAAACAAAGGGTCATCTAAAAACGGCCTTAAGGTGATCAAAGGAAGTTTAGAAGGAAACTTCCGAGTTACGGAAACTAATTGAAAGCTAGATGGTGCAGGGAAGGAAGAAGAAAGAATGAAAGGCGCGCGAGAGAAAACATGCGTGTGCGTGTGGCGAGGAAATACAATTTGCGAAAAGGAGCAACCCTCTGCGGGTTTGGTGGTGTGGGGCTGGCTGAAAGCTACCTCAGTCGCGGCGTCTGACGGACGACGGGTGTGGGATTGGCACGGCAACGCAGAGGTTTCGCAAGGTTTGAATTGCGTGAACGGGAAGCCGGGCAGCGAGTCCAGGGAGCGATGCCGGCAGTATGGCATCGCACCCGGAGCTTCCGGCGCTGGCTTTCGTCGTGATGCCGGAGGCCCGAGAGCTCTACTACAGGGCCGATTCCATCACGAGCCTGAGCTCTGGCAAGAACTGTTCCAAGCTGGTGCTGCATCGGGGCAATCCTGTTGCCGCAGGATTGGCGGGGGCAATCTGCCAGCGCAGGATTAGCGGGGGCAATCCTGTTGCCAGCGCAGGATTGATGGAGAGATTTGGAGCGCGTGTTAGTTTCTGACACATGCTCCGCATGAGGCCCGCATTAGGCCCGCATTCGGCCCGCGCTATATGGTTCTCGCCGTATAGCTGAGAGGAAAAAAGCTCACATTTGACACACGTTTTGGCGCACAACGATGGCCCGGCTCGGCAGGCTGGAGGCTTGCCAGGCAGGACGTGGCGCGGCTCGGCAGGCTGGCGTCCCAGCCTGGCCCGGGCCCGGGACTGCTTGACAGGGCGTCGAAAACAGCCAAAATGGCACCATTTGGACACTTTTGACGGTTTTGACGCCCTGTCAAATCGGAATTCCGGGGCCTGATTTGCTTCGATTTGGCAGAGGGTCAAACCGTCAAAAGCGTCAAATTGCCTCCTGGCCCGAAAAGGAGGCGTAATCGGCTCTGCAGGCTGGACGTGGCAAGCGGACGTAGGCGTTGAGACCAAACTCCATCTTCTTGCTCCCTTTGATCTTCCTGTGTAGGATATCTCTCAGTGCCAACGGACTGGGCCAATCTTCGTTCCTCATCTTCAGAAGCAAATCATACCACTTGTTCCTGAACACAACCAAGTTCTTGTCGCCAGGAAAGTCGAGGTTGAATAAGTGCTCGATGTGATAGACAAGGTCTGTCCGATCTGATGTTCTGAATGATTGCATGACCAGTGCCACTAGCTCTCCCTTTACGATCACCCCTTGTTGATGTCGTAGTTCCGAATGTTGTGTAGCATCGAGGTATACATCCTTGGCCTCGTCTGGTGCTTGTCTCAGCATGTTCTGCATGCCCATGGCCATCTTGATGTCAATCGCGGCGAACCTGTCGCCGCCGGAGTCGTTCAGAAAATTGAGGTCTGGGTTTATCCCGAGAGCCTGAGCCAACCATCTCGTCCATGTGTCGGTATCCGGAATCAGCAGTTGCATCTTCCAGTTATCGAGCTGATGGATCTTTGGCCAAGTGGGAATGGATACCCTTGCGGCCTCTTTCCTCGGTATCCTCGGCCTCTCATTCTTGATCTCCGTGACCGATTGTCATCTCCTTCCTCCTCGTCTTCCTCATCCTCGTCATCATCATCATCCTCGTCCTCATCATCGGGCGGCACATCCGGAGGTCCTCCTCCGCCACCCGCCAGACTCAGATGACGATGATCCGGTCCCTGTCGGTTTCCGCCGGACGAGAATCCATTGTAATTCAATGGAGGCGTATTTTCGTTGTTCCCTCCTCCATTACCACCACCACCAGTTGTAGTAGACTGTGGGACTAGCCCGACAACCCCTGATCACCAAATGACGGAAAGAGAATCGAACCCGGCACTAGTGACGAATTAGGGATCGAATTAGACGATGATGACGGGAATATCCCTGTCACCTTCTTGTCCTCCCTAATCGAATTAAGTTGGGGTCCTCTCTCAGGGCGCTTCACTACTCCTTGTTCACGATGTTCATCTTTCTTGTTCGAGGCCTCCAGTATCTCCAGCCTCTTGAATGTCCTTAGTTCCTCATTATCCGCATCGAGTTGATGAACGAAACTCTCTTGTTTGAGCATCGCTTCCCGGCTCTTCAGATGTTCATGGAGCTTGTGCATCTCCTCGAGGTACTCATCGTACATCCCTTTAGCCGTCCACTTCCAGAACTCAGCCTCTTTCGACTTCTCGTCCATCGTGCATCGTTCTTCTTGCGTCGCTTCCCTAATCTGGGCCAATTCAGTGATTGCGTCTTGACGATGACCACCCTCTATAGCAATCATCTGATCCTTCTTGGACACGTCGGATTCATACTGTTTGACGATCTCTTCCTTCTCTCGAAGGAGGCATTCCGCTCTTTTCGACTCTTGTTCCGCAAATGCCGTTACGTCATTCAGTCTCGTCATTAATTGCTCCCTGGTGTCCTCCATAGAGTATACTTCGGGACGCTTGACCAGCGCATGTGCCAGCTGTGATTGCAGGCTTTGAACCATCTCCTCCTCGTTGAACTTCTTGATTGATGTTGATGATTCAATCCCCCTGATCTGCTGTTGATAAGCGGAAATCTGCTTTGAAGCTTCACGATGAATTTGACTTGCATGTATTGCTGACTCCTGCGCAGCCGTCTTCTCGCTTGCCATGTAGGATCTCATCATAGCAATCTCTCGTTTCTGCTCCATGATCATTCCCTCAGCTTGTCGCATCTGCTGCATCATAGCGTTCGACTCCATGTTCTTCTTCTCCCCGTATTGATATGCGTTCATTTCCGCCTCGCGCAGCTGTTGGGCCTCCGCCTCAAACTTGCGCCAGGCCTCTGCCATATGGTGTTGGTGATGATTCACAAGATGCCCCGATTGTTTGCTGGCAATCTCGCATCGTCTCTCCAGTTCCTGGATCCGGATGGTGCTCCCATAGTCTTCTTGATGAAGGTTTGCCATCGCCGTCGACATCTCATCAAGTGTCTTCTGATATTCTCCGATCTCCGATTCCATCCTGTTCTTCTCCTTGATGATGGCGCGAACCTCGGCACTTGTGGGTGATTTGGATCTCCCCCCTTTCGATGACGACCTCACGCTCTTCTGCGACGCCCTGGGGGTCGCTGGCGAAGATGATGATCTCCTCGGCGGAAAATCTCTCTGGTTCGACTCCTGACGAATAGCGACTTCTTTCCATGATTTTGCAGACGTGGATATGTCGTTGAATAGCACGGAACCACCGCTTCCAGATTCACCCTGTAAATCGGCAACCATATCCATGACCGCAGGAAGAGCCATTAATCCGTTGGATCCCTCTGAACTGTCGTTCCCAAAAGTTGCAGTACTTGGGCTCGCTGAAGATTCCATTGTACTGTGTAGGTTATTGTTCTTCTGCAGTTCCTGTACCCGCAAGAAACCAGCTGCCTCTTTGTCCAGTGTAGAACTTGCTTACGGCTGATAACCTGTCAAGAGCGCAAGATGACGTCCCGTGGGACGCTGTCCACCAAGCTTCCAGCTGAATAGTACCCAATCACGTGGTAAAGACATATGGCGAAACCGATACAGCCAGACCAGTGTAAAATGTGTAAGGGGTGTTCCTCAATGACCACACAAGTTCGAGATCTGCAGCGCGATCGCACCTGTTCCCTCTCATTCGGATCGAACACAGGTATATGCAAGTCCATGCAAGACCACAAGCCCTACTTGAATCTTGAGCCAAATTGTGGCATCCATCGGAACACTTCAACCAAAGAGAACATGGACCTCAGAACAGCCAGAAGGGTTTGACAAAAGTAGTACGTGAAGTCCACTTTCGCAGCTGGGGCTCGAAAATCGCAACTTTTAAGCACAAAAGTAGTACGCGAAGTCGAGATAGAAAGAGATAGAGAAAGAGATAGATAGATAGATAGATAAAGAGAGAGAGAGAGAGAGAGCAAGATAGATAGATAAATAGACAGAGAGAGAGAGAGAGAGACAAAGAGATAGAGAGATAGATAGATAGCTAGAGAGAGATAGATAGATAGAGAGAGAGATAGAAAGATATATAAATAGAAAGAAAAAGAGATAGATAGATAGATAGATAGAGAGATAAATAAATAGATAGATAAACGATAGACAGACAGATAGACAGATAGACAGATAGATAGACGGATAGATAGATAGATAGATAGATAGATAGATAGATAGATAGATAGATAGATAGATAGATAGATAGATGGAGAGATAGATAAATAGATAGAAACTAGCTAGATAGAGAAACAAATAGTTTGATAGATAGATAGATAGATAGATAGATAGATAGATAGATAGAGAGGTAGATAGATAGATAGATAGGTAGAGAGAATGAGATAGAGAGGTAGATAGAGAGATGGATAGATAGGTAGATCTATAGATAATTAGATATATAGAGAGATAGATAGATAGGTAGACAGAGGGATACATAGAGAGATATAGAGATGGATAGATAGATAGATAGATAGATAGATAGATAGATAGATAGATAGAGATAGATAGAGATAGATACGCGGGAGATAGATGGAGAGATAGATGGATAGATAGATAGATAGATAGATAGAAAGAGATAGAGAAAGATATAGAGAGATAAATAGATAGAAATAAAGAGAGATAGAGAGATAGAAAGATAGAAAGAAAGAGAGATAGAGAGATAGATAATTAGATAGATAGACAGATAGAGAAAGAGCGAGACAGAGATAGAGGGATATAGAGAGATGGATAGATAGAGAGATAGAGAGATAGATAGAAGATAGATAGATAGATAGATAGATAGATAGATAGATAGATAGATAGATAAGCAGATAGATAGATAACACGAGATATAGGTAGATAGGTAGCTAGGTATAGATAGGTAGAGAAAGATAGATAGACAAGCAAACGAAAGAAAGAAAGAAAAGACAGATAGAAAGAAGGAAAGAAGGGAGGAAGGAAGGAAAGAAAGGAAGAAAGGAAGAATGACGGAGAAAAAGAGTCAAGAAACGAAAGAGAAAGATAACTATAGTTTTTATATTTTTGAAACTTCCGCCCACCGGCTTCGCCGGCTCTACTGGTATTTGAATCGCAGGTAACGATATTATCAGCAAACCAAAGGCGGAAACCCTTCCGGCTTGTTTAAAGGTATCCATGGCTACGAAACTCCGAGATGGAAGGACAAAGAGGCACAATTCTACGTTTTGTTCAACATGAGAGTCACAATCAAAACCCGGTGTTGCAACGGTCTACCCAAACCATGCTTCAAGAATTGATATCCGCAACCATTTCTGGCCGGGATTGTCCTTTACTATCCTCCAATTACTCGCGTTAAGGGTACCAACTTTTTTCTGTAGTCTATTTTAGTAGGGGAATCCTCCCTGAAAAAGGGGTTAACAAGGGCACTACTGGGGACCTAGTTGTTGTGTCACCACGACACTGAAGGGGAAGCCACCAAGAAAACAAGTGTAAAGAGTGTCCACTGACTGGGTGAGAATAGGCAACCACAAACTGCCCCATGTTTTGAATGCCGTTTGCCCTTGGATACCTCTTATAGTGGCAACTGGAAGCACTGGGTTGGTGATGCAAAAGAAGGAGTGACTGTTTACCTCGTGCCAATCAGCGTAATCTGAGGTGCTCCCCCTTTTCCCAGTGGATCCTGTAGGTAACACACAATTCTCCCGGCTTTTCTGTTGGTTGGGAACTCGCTTGTAACCCATACAAATACATGGGCTCCTTAGTACGGAAATCGACTCTTTGCTCACCTGACAGGCAAGTTTCGGGGTTCCCAGCTGGCTGCCGGAGTACCCTACTGTGGATGGACGAAATCCTGCATCACCTAAGAAACCCTGGAATGATGTCTCCCCTGTAAATACCAACAAACAATGGTTTCCCATAGTTTCTTAGGTGGTGCAGGATTTCGTCCATCCACGGTATGAATCAACATTGTGGGGTCAACATTCTTCCATGGTACATACCAACACTGTGGCACATTTCACGGGATACATCTGGGGAATTCTTCCCATGGAGTGCTTGGGTTGGGTGAACAGCGCCCGGTGTTCCAAGGGAACTCTTGCGTTTTTTTGGTTCCAACTGACAAACCCACATTGGTGGCTCGTCTTATGTTTTAGGTGCCCCATCATGATGGTCTACTTGGTTTCCCTAAACAAAGCAAGCCCAAAATGGCAACCTGGACCCTCAAACTAGCCAGAATAGAGGAGAACCCATAATTTTGAGCAGCAACCCATCCCCAGGGTTCAACTCCCATTAAAAGAAAGGCAACGACCCAATTTGGATGACAATCCTTAGTTAAACAATGGCGGTTTTCTGAACCCCCATTGCTTCAATGGTGGTTTGAACCCCATAACCCATATTGAAGTTGGAATCTTGAGGGTCCAGGTACCCAACACAAGACACCCCGTGCCAGTCTCACCTTCTCTATGAAGAGTGGCGAGTGCAGTCCAATTCCCACACTGGCAACCCAGCCATCGCGAGCCTCGCGGGACCGTCCGGTTTTCAGAAATTGGACCCTGAAACATGGCGGTGCTCCCGTCCGCTTGAAGTCGAACAAAAGGGGCTCCCTTGAAAAATGATCGCGCCCAACTTAGACTTTTTTCCAGGGACTGATGCGTTTCCACTGTCCGAAGCCCTGAGTGCGATCCAAAATGCTGGAAGAGGGCCCTTTGGTCTCCATTCCGTCAACCAAAAGACACGCACAAACACAAACACAGACACATGCAAAAACAGAGACACAAACACACATATCCAGACTTCCCCACTCGGCCAGATGTGAACATCACGTTAAAATGGAAACCAGTACTGTGAAATTCATGGAGGTCGATGGATTTGGCTAGACCCGTTCCAAACGGAGCCTTGGAACGGCCTTACAAAGTAGAAACATTCATCTTGCTGGTGCTCAGTGCAGAATGACCCTGGGTGTGGCAAATGAACCCAGGGATTCCCTGTAAGGAAACCACAAGGGATGGAAACCTGGGGAAGCTCTCATCTCTGTTGAGAACCAGCAAGTAATCCAAGAGCGCCAAAAACAAACCAACCAGGGACCGACCCTTTCCGTTTCGTGCTAATTTGATGCCTTGGGCCAGAAACGTCTTACACATAGGTGTCCTTTTGGAAAAATAGATGGGTTTCCCTGGCAAATGGGGCATCAAACCCATCTAAACCAGTGCCGTCTATTCTTAACCAGAAAAAAGGCCACCTATGTGCGACCTGGGTTTTTGATGGTTTCCTGAAAAGAATGATCCCTGGAAAGAATGGGGAAGGTACCCCTAGAGTTGTATGTGTTTCTTCTGCTTTTGCCAGCAGCTTCTTTTCATGCCCCCATCTACACCTGTGGTCTTCTCCCCCTTAAAACGGGCCCGCCCATGCGGCCTCGGGCGGCCGCATGATGGACTCCACCTCGCGGGGGGAGACCAATCCCAGCAGCACCGGTTTGATGGTGGTACGTACCTGGGCTGCCCGTTTTTAGATCCCCTGCAAAAAGTTTAGCCGTAGGTGGGTTAAATGGAAATCCAAAGGCTCGAAGGTGAAAAAACTAAAAGCTAAAAACCTAAAAGGATCCCACGAAACACTAAAAGGCGAAAAAGCTAAGGAACCGGACTGGGAGCCACCAAGGTACCAAGCACCCATGGTCGTTGAATCTCCGGGTCTGGATGCTCTCCATCATCGCCACGAACTTGAGCTTCAGGCAGTCATTAGACACCTGGCCAAAACTCAGCTTCCCTCTGAAATGGAAAAATTGGACGGCTGGTACAGAGGTTTGGAGCCTGAGAAAACAGCAAAACAGGTGCCCTCTTGGAGGATAACAAAGGCAGACCAGACAAGAGTTGGACGCCATCTCAACGGGAAGGCTTAGGGGGCTTTCCCCTTCACATGGGGGACTTGCATCTACGACCCGCTCAAAAGCGATTGGTTGAGGGAAGGTTCCATTCGTGCCCCTTCAGTGCCTCTATTTGCTGAAACAAGCCCCTGGAAACAATCAGCTTTTCCTAGCAGTCATTAATTCCATTAAAAACCTGACAAAAACACATCTTTTGAATGGCAAATGACAGTTGTGGCTACGGAAAGGGGTCGTTTTTTCACCTGACATCGGGTTCAAAAGGAGTGCGGTTCTCGAATCGATCTCTGCGTTCCAACGATCCCGTCTCGTATAGCCCATCCAGGTCTGGGTCTCCGATTGTCGAATCACAAAAGACTGGGACAAACACGAGCGCATTAAACAGCAAGTGACAAATATGGGTGTGGCTCAAGACTAAACCCGCAGGGTTATGCAGGTTTTAGTCTTTGGTTCCATTTACCAAGATGCCATTTATGTACATGTTTTTCAGTCATTGCCATATGAATATCAAAAGGCCGGAGTTTACTGGGAGGGAGGTGGGGGGTCCCCAATTCAATTCCATTAATCTAGCATTCCCCATAAAAAGGGAGATTGGAACAATATATCTGATGGGTCACCCCCCTTTGCCCAGACCTAAAAAATACCGGGTTCACCTGTTGGAACCTGAGGACTAAAATGGGTTTGTCCTTTTATGGAATTTCCTTGGTGTCAAAGAAACACCAAAATTCTGGGTTGACGTTGGAAGGGGGGTAAAAATTGAAAATGTAGCAGTTCAGTGGGGATTTCCCACTAAACCACCATAAGCAAAAATGTTCCCACTAAACCACCATAAGCAAAAACGTAAAAAGTTTCCCAACAATGAAAAGGAAGCCAACCATTTCTTGGGGTCCCCGAAATGGAAGAAAAAACACACCCACATCGACCAAATCTTGCAAACCAGACTCGGTCAGACTCAGTCGATTCGCTGCAATATTTTTTGGATTCGAAGGTTGCGAAATCTGAAGCCCTGCTACAGGTGAATAACTTTTAGTGGTTTAATGGTAAACCCATTAGTTGGCAAAAAGTTAAAGTCCTAACATCCAAGCAAAATGCACCAAAGGATTGAGGTCGAGCCCATCTTTCCCACCTCCGTCACCATCACCAGCTCCTCAAGAGTAACCTGAGCCATCACGCAAACAAAACTGCACAGAAAAAAAGACCATCAACACGAGGATGGACAACATGGACAACACATACAAAAGAAACAAACTGGTATTCATGGATGTAATAGTAGTAAATAAGATGAGCTGATGTAATCACAGAACGTCCAATTGGGCAACCCCTCAAACGTGTTCAAATTCCTTTTTTCCTGGGCCAGATCCGATCCCCTTGCAAAAAGTGCTCCCTTTTTGCCGGTTGAAATCGGAACTTTGAAGAAACACCCCCCCAATTGTTGTTCAAACCCCCACCCCCGAACAACAAGCCGCCCCCCCAGAACTTTGAGTTTGAGGGTGGAGCCATTTCATTGGATCTACCCGGACCCAAGCTGAGAGAATCAATGGCAAACCCTTCCGTGTGGTTAAGGCCCCAGGAAAAAATAACCATACTTCCAGTGATGAATTCCTTTTAAAACCAACAAGGGGGAACAACAAAAAAGCCAACAGCATATTCTTTTCAGCAAATGGAGGAACCTGACTCAAGCTGAAACCGCCGTCCAGGCGCGTCTTCCCAAACCGCGCTGATCATCTGCAGCCTCAGGGTATCGATGCCACCCGTGACAGGCAAACCCACCAAACTGGTTTAACCAGCAAAACAGCAAAATTCGGTTGCGACCTCTGCTGCCCTGCTAAAAGTTTTTTTAACTTTGAGTTTGATGGAAAAGCCATTGGCCAAAAGTTAAAATCCTAACATCCCTTGGCAAAATGCACCAAAGGTATATTCTTGGTTGACGTGGGAAGGGGAGCAAAAAATTAAATTTTAGCAGTTAAGCGGGGATTTCCCACTAAACCACAATAAGCAAAAATTTAAAATGTTTCCCAACGACAACCATGTATTTAGATTCTGAGTCATGGTGAGTCAACCTGAAAGTCCCTGATCATATCGGAGACCTCTTTGATTGGTTCTGGTTTCAACCTCCAAAAATCCCCTGCCAAAAGCAGCCCCTTCTTTAGAAGTGTAAACATCGCCACCCCAATAGTCCAGAAAATCATTATTGACTCACATCCCGAACACATGGGCCAATGCCATATGTTGGGCAAACCTTTGTCATACATGTGGTCTGCGTTGTGTTCACCCTTTCGGCATGGTCTTTCCGGGGCCCAAACTGCCGGATCTCCGCGCGCCAAGTTTTTCGCCGCCTTCCGCGCCTCACCGGGAAGCCCTCCAACTTCTTCCGGCAATGGCGGCCCTCCTTCAGCCCAGCGGGAAGGCGCACGGCACGGCCTGAAGGCGACGAGCGGATGGCGATGGCGCCTCATTCCATGTACCAAGGGAACCCGCCTGGCAGTTGCTCAAAGAATAACAGCTGATCACCTTTTGGAAGGAAAAAACGTGGGATGTTTAGGGAAACAAGGTCGGTGAAACTCGGATCTGAGGGCAAGTGCGTCTCTGTAAAAACCCACCGAAACATCAGGGGGCACTGGAATGCCCCTTGAACAGGTGCAATTGACCGGTCGTGTCCATTGAAACTTTCAAACTGCCACATTTGGTAGGTTTCAAGGGAAATGGGGAGAAGCCTGAACATGGATCCAAGGGCTACGTGGCGAAACGGTTACCTGGGACTGATCTGGGGCCGCGGAACATGGCCCTGAAATCTGTCGCGGATATGCGAAGCCCGGAACAGCACGGTTGATCAACCACCAACCGTGTGGCAGTGGATTTTGATTTCCCCTCCGAATCACATACAACACGGCCATCACAAAAACACACAAAACACAAACAAAACACACACACAAACAAACAAACAAACAAACAAACAAACAAACAAACAAACAAACAAACAAACAAACAAACAAACAAACAAACAAACAAACAAACAAACAAACAAACAAACAGACAGACAGACAGACAAACAAACAAACAAACAAACAAACAAACAAACAAACAACAACCACAGTCTCCATTTATCCGTCCCTTTGACCAAACAAAAACATCAACAAAAAAACAATGAACAAACACATGATCCAAGCGGAATGTTCGAAGCGTTCGCGAAACTCAGCGCGGCACACTCATCCCACCAGCTTGGCTCCGCCTGATGGGTTGAGACATATCCTTGAGCGCTGGGTATGCCTGAAAACCCAGTAATTCTTGTGGTAAAGGCAGGTAAGCTTCCCTACCCACAGGCTCCAATTCGATGGATTTAGGGCCTTCAAACAACCTGGTTTTGAGACCCCTAACCACCCATTCCCGGGGTGTCTGCTTCGGGGTCGGGTCTTCCATTGAAAGCCGAAGCCGATCGGAGCCTCCGGACAGCCTGCAAAAAGCCGAAGCCAGTCTTTGAGGTAGCCTCTGGAAGTTCTTGAGGTCTGAAATCCTACCCAGTGATTCCACCTGGTGAAGGCAGGTACCAAGGGTCGCCGGTTCTTCGGAACTGGGCAATGGGAAAAGCCTTGGTTGTGAGTACCACTCATGTAATAGGTGTTTGAGCTCCCAGATCTCAAAGGCCCCGCACGTAGTAAAGAGCAAGAAGTGGATCTGTGTCTTGCTGAGGGTTCCCTTGTCAAGTTTGTGTTAAACAGGGATCCTTAAATTACACACCTGAACATTGCCTTGTAAATGGTGGTTTCTTTTTTGTTGGTGGAAAAGCCATGTTTCAATTGGGCAAAATGTATCTTTCGAGGAGCCCTGCTAAAGGGACACCAAATGGACAAACACCATCTCAAATGCCCAGTAGCCATGGGAACAAAGGAAATCTGTTTTGGGTTGGTTGAGTTTAAAGGAATTGGAACCCTTCCCCCCCAAAAATGTTGAACAAAGGAAGCAACCCACTGGGCAACGGAGAGCCGATTGAACTTGGGAAGTGCCAAATTCCGCCATTTTGTGAGCGCATCCAAGGCCAACCTTGGCCCACGACAGCAGGTTGTCCATTGCGTCATCCAGGATGGAGACTAGCAAAGACTCATCGGACTTGGACACGTGCAACTCCTCCTCAGAAACGGGTAGACGGAAAAAGCTGGCACAAGTGGAGATCCAAGGAAGCATGACAATTACGGTTTCTCAAAATGAACTTCCGTAAAATGGTTGGTCCCTTTAGCTACCAACCATAAGGGGATCCGAAATCCAATGAGGAGCTCCCAACTAAATTAGAGGTGGGCTATGGCAATGGCACAATCAGCCCACCGGTCACCAAATTGCAAGCTGCTAAACTTCAACTCTGTCCTTTCGGGAAAAAAAGTAAACACGTGGCCCCAACTGACAACTGAGAACAGCTGCATTCGTCGTTTCTATTTCAAATCAAGCCACCTATCCAGCTCACTTCCGATCGAGCGGCTTGGCTAACCAGGTCCAAACCTCTGGCTTGCCACCTACTGTCACCCACAACGCCCGGATGAAAGGGTGCCAAAGACTCAATTGACGTTTCAGAAATCTGGCTGGCAAGGGGGAACTACAGCAAACTAAACCAAGTTTCTACCGTTGCAGCTATAATTACATGTGTACATTTATATACATGTATATATTTTACAATAGTAGAAATATATACATACATATATATATATATATTTCTACAGTTGCAGCTGTATATATATATATATATATATATGCTTAAGACTCCGAGCCCCTGCAACTGAAGAAGAAAGCTCACTGGAACACACAAAAGGCAAACAATTGAAACACCCGACGGCCGTTTTAGGCAGCGCTCTGGGTCAGTACAGTCGTTGGGTGGGTGCGTTTGGCAACTCAGTCAAGCTGCTGTGTCCTTCTCACAGAAGGCTCGGTTCAAGCCCCACATGCCCAGACCACCGCAGGACAAGGTGCCAGCGAATCGCTTCCAGTCGCCTCAGAAGCACTTTGCTGCCGCCGGATGCGGGGTTTGACCAAGACATGTCGGTGTCTTGTTTGGGTACCCTTCTTGGGGAACGAGAAGGAAGATGTACCATTTTTGGTGTCCCGGCATGGTGCGACACCCATGTGTACTTTTGGTGCTTTTGTTTGTGGCTGGTTCTTGGAATGCAACAGCTTGATCATGCCGTTTTTGGTGGCAGCATCGCCATGAAAAGGCGCTGGACTTCTGAATGACCGCCCAGCGATTCCTTGCTAGGTCGGGAATTGCTTTAGAGGACCACCTGAAACCAGCTCTTTGACCTTATCTCTTGGCTCCTGGGTAGACCAATGGCTCGAAGCAACCAAAGTCCAGCTTGAAGCGGCGTGAGGCTTCAGGCTTCAGGGCCCGTTCAAAGACCAGGTTCAATCGCGGAAGCCAACAAACACATCATTTTGAGAGGAATCTTCTATTCGGGTACCATGGTTCTTGGGTTCCATCATATTTTTGCAGCAGAGTACCCTCCCACGCACGAAAGCCCATCCGAAAGACCATTTTCCTCAAGCCCTCTGGTCTGCTCCGTTTGGGGGACCCCTACAGGTTGGAGGAACACAGGGACCGGTCCCAAAAATGCTGACAGATACCCCGGCCCGACCTGAAACCCGAGACCAGAGGCCGGGGCTTTGCATGAAAGACCGGACTCGAGTAGACGCCCCGCCCAGAGGTGTTTGGTCTCAAAACCCGGCTCTTTGAGGGCCCTAAATTCATCGGGAGCTGGGTACCAGAAGGCAACAGGCCCTGCAACTGGTAAAGGGATCCACTCACTCAATCAGGATACCATGCTGACTATTGGGTGGCCTAACCGCAGGGGTTTGCCTGGGGAAGTCAACCACCCCTGGACCCCCTTAAACACCAAACCACCCCGAAGAGCTCTCCTGACCCCCAGAAACACCAAAACAGACGCCAAACACACCCTATCCATTGCCCCTGTCTGGAACCCCTCCTTCTGAACATCCGAGGCTCGGTTCGAGCATTTCTTCACAGACCGGGCCGCAGCTAAGCAACGACTTAGGCGCCACATCCCAGGTGTGCTTTGTCTTTGTCTGCCTTCGGATATCTCCAAAATGGTCTGGCTGTACTGGAACCTTCCTTTTTCAACAACCTGAAACTGAGTACCCTCAAAGACGAAGCGTCCACACAGACAAACAAGACATGTTTGCTAAGGAACCGCTTCTCTAGGTCTTCGAAGTTACTAAATATGTTACTAAACTTGAAAGCAACAAACGTCTTAGCGAACTGTGCCCGGCCCATCATGTGGCAACAAACATGGGGGTTCTCAATGTTTCCCCGACCCCTGCCAAAGGAAACTCAAGGAACTTCAATTGGAGCTGAACAGCGGTGATATGTAAAGCCACCACACAAGGCGGCGAATGGATGAAGCCCTATGGGACAAAACCACCTACTGGTGTAGAAGTTCATCCCTCCACAGTATCATCGAATGCATCCCACCAGTAGTGTGTGGCTTGATTTGGCGAGCTCATCTGCATCATGCCCGAATTGCCGGGAGGGCCATGCTGGCAGTTGCCTACATCCTCTCTGTCAAGGACGTTTGCTCTCCAAGCCCTCCATTTGCTTAAGTCCCCTGAACAAAATAATCCAGTCGTGATAGATTCCCTTTAAAACCAACAGAGAAAATAACACATATTCTGAAGCAAACAAAAGAAGTTCTTGACTCTTGACCAATGCGCATCTGCAGTCTTAACGCATGCGCACTGCGATTTTTTCCTCGCAGGGCAGAGTCAAATGCAGTTCAGTGATCAATCAATGTACTGCACGAGGCAGATGTTTTCGTGCATCTGCACGAAGAGACAAAACTAACGCAATCAATGAGAGATCGACATCACCTCCAGCTGGCCCACTCTTTGTGTGCAGCTGTGAACCAATCCTCAAAAACATCGGCGCGCACTCCACATGTTTGCCTTTTTGTTGAGGGTACCACTTGTTTGGTGGCTTGAACGGGAAACCAAAGGAAACACATTTTGGTGGGCCCGTTAAAAAGGGGCACCCAAATAAATAGTTGACAACATATTTGACCACACCGCCTTGTCCTATGCCCGCTACCCTGTGAGAGTAGATGGCACCCTTTCTGCAGGCAAAGGGGGCGCCTTCAAACATCTGCCCAAAAAGGTGATGTTTAACAATTCAGAGGGGCAACGCCCCTCAAAACCCATCCCAAACCAGCCCTTGCATCCACATTCCGAAAGCAGCCCAAAAGCTACTGTTCAACGAGCCGCCCTAGCGCAAATCAGCTCCGGCCAGCCGAAACCGACTCAAAGTCAAACTTCAACCCTTCCAGACCTTTGCCGCGCCCCAATGAACCCCAAACAAACCCAAGACCCGCCCTCGTTAATGCAGCAAGCGGAACACTCACCCGAAGCCAGCCCCGAGCAACTCTGAACTGCGACCGACCGACCGACCGACCAACCAACCACCCCCGAGCCGGGGCTAGAAAAAAACAACACCGGTTTCAACTAAAACACCCCAACAAAAGACAGAATCCACCTAGATAGCCAGGTTGCTACTTTGTTCCGTCACTGTTGCTGGTTTTTGGGGTAAAGTGCATGGGGAAAAAAACAACGAACGCAACTGGCGATCCAAGCACAAACCACCAGCCAAAAACCAGGACCCCAGGAAAACAAAAAAATAAACACAACAACACCAGTTCCAGCTAAAAAACACCCCAACCAAAAAACAGAACCCGCATAAAACACCAGCCAAAAAAAGACGACCCCAGTGTTCCTTCTTTGGTGCTGACTGCCCAGCGTCTGCCATGGCCTTGGAGACCCCCTTGTCCGCCGCCCAGAGAGGTACTCCGCCACCGGCCTCGCTGAGGAGGATGTAGTGCACCTCCGGTGACCCGATTTCTGTTGCTCCGATTTGTGGGTGAAATGGCTGTGGTTGTCAAAATAGGTACAAATGGAACCCTGGCAAGTGGAACCATGGACACAAACCCGTGGTCCAATTCCTGGTGGTTTAATTTTGACCCATGCCCAAATGGAACCCTGCCACTAAACCAACTAGAAAGGATCCAAACAGCTAAGAAACCGGATGGCTGGGAACCACCAAGGTTGAACATCCTCTAGGCTTTTCCGAAACAAAACAGCACCCCCCCCACCAAACGCTTCTTTGCATGTCCAAAAACCATCAAAATCCCAAGTACTGTCCAAAAAACAGTGGGATTCAAACCCGGGTGCTGGAATGCTTCCTTTCAGCTAGGTCCTCCAGATTTGAGAGGTTGGAATAAGTTGGTACCCACTTTTTTCTTCTTCTCGGATTTGTCTATTTTAGTAGGGGAACCCTCCCAAAAAGGGTAAAAGGGCACTACTGGGGGACCTGGTCAGGGTCTTGGAGACCCCGAGGAACCCGAAAACAACGTGGAGTGCATCCTGTTGTCCTTTTCTGTGGGGGGGGGGATGTCTCTTCCTTTTGTTTTGGGGCTTTCGGAGTTTCGGTGGGCCTTTTTGAGTTGATGTTTGGGCTACGTTTGGTTCGTCCTGTCGTTGCCTTGGCTTTGTTTTGTCATTGTGCCTTTGTGGCAACTTTCTGCTTTTGCGTATGTTTGTCTGACTTCTGGTGTCTGCTTGATCACTTTGCGACTTTCAGATAGAGGGTCTGTTGGTTCCTTTGAACTTTGTCGTGTCGTTTTTGGTTGAGGGCAACCAAAAAGCCACTCGCGGCGACCTTTTTGAGGCAGTGAAATCGTTGAAGCTCCAACGCTTGTTCGTCAATTTCAAGTATCTCACTATTGACATAACTTGAAGATGAACATGAAACAGTTCGCCTTGTAAGAAAGTCTTCAACATCTTTTTGGGTCTCTTGGGCCCTTGGCACCCCAAATCTTTGCTGGTGTGGGGATTGATTCTACCGGGATTCCAGTGCAGATCGCCGGACTCGCCTTCCAGCGGCCCTTGCAGTCGTCTCCGGATTTGGCCGCTGCATCGCAGGGCTGGAAGATAAAGCCGCCTCTCCGCTCAAGGGTAACCAGCAGGAAAAGGAACCAAGGGGTTTCCCACCCAATCGAAAAACCAAACGGACAATTGTTGGTTACCCCAGTGGTAGCTGGGATCCACTGATCTCCAAAAAACACTTTCTACAAGAACGGGTTCAAATCCAAATCCAAAACCAAGGGCTTTCTGCAAGGTGGCCGTGGATGTATCTCAAGATCTCTGGACAGGGTGGAAAATGCCTTCCGTTCGAATCCTCAAATCACCAACCCAAACCACCAACTGAGGCTTGCCTGATTTCTTTCTTGGGGCAAGGCACCACCCCACCCCCACCCACCCCACCGCACCCCGCCCCGCCCCGCCCCCACCCCCACCCCCACCCCCACCCCCACCCCACCCCACCCCACCCCACCCCACCCCACCCCACCCCAGCCCCACCCCACCCCACCCCACCCCACCCCAGCCCCACCCCACCCCACCGCCGCATGGATGTGTTGACGAATTCCGCAGTGTATCCTTGTAGAGCGCAAGCGCTGCGCTGCAATGGCTTAGTTGGTTACGAGCAACGCCCTTTTGAAAGAGGGGGCCTTAAGCCAAAAGGCGTGGAAAGGGGGTTCGCTAGCAAGCGGCTGACTGGGATGCGCAGCGTGAGGGAGCAAACGCATGGGAGGTTGCGTTCCTCCAACCTTTGCTGTCATGGTCCCTGACGTGCGACCCTTGCCCCCTCAGCATTGACCCTTCGACGCTTTGACCCTTTTTGACTCTTCGACCTGTTTCAACCCCTCGTCTCTGCAACCCTCGAACCGTGGACCCTTGAACTTACAAACCTTGCGTCCCTCCCTTTCCGCCCCCAGCTAGCTTTTTTCCTGACTGTCAGTCGGAGTCGGAGCGCATCAGCACATCGTTGGGGCAGTGCTCTTCGAGCCACTCCGCCCAACCATGCGCTCGCTCCTTCTCCTCCAGCAAAAAAAGGTTGACGGCCTCCGATTCCCGGAGGTCGTCCTGCAGCTCCTCCGCCTCTTCGGCGTGGACGACGTCGAGGAAGAGGAGGAAGAAGAAGATTCCTGGCACCAGGGTAACGGCGGCGCGTCAACCTAGTCTATTTTTCAAACACTCCCTTCCCCTGTTTGCCCCCGTCCAGTCCATCAGAGTTCGCAAAGGCCACACAGACCTGCAGGGCCACTCTGCGATGGCTTCAGTGGAACATGTCCATGAACCGAGCTCGCCGCGTTAGACACGGCAAGGCCTTCCCGGTCGATCACCCAACGACGGGGAAGTGTTTGGAAAGACAGATGTTTCAAAAAAAGCCCAGTTTAAGAGCAGGACCAGTATCTGATTATTGTCGTGGAGCCTTGCTGTCTATAGGCGAGCTGGGCTGGGCCGGGCTGGGCTTTGCTTGGGTTGGGGCCCCTACTCACATAAGTGCAGGGCCACACCGTTGTCATAGCGCGGTCTTTTACGCTCACAGCGGCGACGCCACCACGTACGTGAGGTCTAGCGGCCGGCCGAGAGCCGCTCAATGCTCCTCACTCATGCGACGCTCCCGGCCACGAAAACAACCCGACACTCGCTTTGGAGGTCGAGTTTTTACCGCGCCTTGCCACTCAGACAGCCGGTCCAGTTGAGGAGCGGGCGGGCCTGGCCAGCGGCTTACAAGCTCTTGCAGCCCTGCCCTCCCTCCCGCCTGAAGCGGCTGCTTGCCCGTCAAGGCGTTCACGGCCGTGATCGGCTTTGAGGCCATGAGTCCTTCGAAGTCAAGGCTGATCGACCAAACGCGCGGCGGGGCGAGCGGCTTGCCGACCCGTCCTGCGGTCGACAAGGGCAAGGTAAACCCGCCAAAAAGCTTGGGCGTTGAAAACGGCTGCTTGCCGAATTCTCTCACAAGCTTTTATCGATCAATACCCCAGCTCTGGAAACACCAACACGGGGAGATGTGTTCAAGCCACACAAATGCTAGGAACACGCTAATCCTTAAGGTAAAAATCACAAACGCTGTGTTCAAGGTGCACAAGTGCTTGAAACACTTTAGGCCCCAAGGTAGAGCCACGACGAGCCACGACGCGAAGCACAGGAAACTCGAGCTTTTTTTTTGGCCGCAACCGGCGCCAGATTTGCCCTGCAACACATCCAAGATCGATCATTACCAGCAAAAGTCTGTGCAGCGCGTTCTTCATCAGATTCTTCCTTAGATGCAATAGCCGTTTCTCAGCTTCCAGAAAAAACTTGTTTAATTCTCCGTCCGGAAGCTGGTACGTCAGAAACTTGAAGGACCCCACCCCACCCCACCCCACCCCACCCCACCCCACCCCACCCCACCCCACCCCCCACCCCACCCCCCACCCCACCCCACCCCACCACACCCCACACACACACCCACACCCCACACCCCACCCCACCCCACCCCACCCCACCCCACCCCACACCACCCCACCCCACCCCACCCCACCCCACCACCCCACCCCACCCCACCACACACCCCACACCCCACCCCACCCCACCCCACCCCACCCCACCCCACCCCACCCCACCCCACCCCACCCCACCCCACCCCACCCCCCCCGGACTTCGGCCAAAGCGCTGGTGTGATCCACAGCCCTCACTTTGCCGGCGCTGGGAGGTACCGCAGCCAGGGCCAAAATCCACTCGCTCTCCTTCACCTGGCTCGCGGCTTGCGCGGCTTGCGCTGCTTGCGCTCCGAGCGGCCAGTCGGATCCGAATCAAACGAAAAAAGCGAGGTCCCTTGCGGGGCTAGGTCCTCCAGTAGAGAGGTTAGAATAAGAGTACCAACTTTTTTCTGTAGTCTATTGAAGTAGGGGAACCCTCCCCCAAAAAAGGGTAAAAGGGCATTACTGAGGGACCTAGGGGGGTGGATACTCCTTTCGATTCGCCAAGTTAGCAAGTGGGGACCGCGTGCGGCGATCTCACAACTAGCCTGGGTTAACCCCACTTTTGAGGGACTTAGAAAGTGGGTTATAAGGTTGTTCTGGCCTCATTATTCTACCATCAAAGTCACCCCGTTCAGAGGGTTGAAGGGAAACAACCATTTCCATTTTCTGACTTTGATACCCCCTCCCCCAGAAACAGTTGAATCATGACCCCAGTAGTTCCTAGGGTTTCCTTAGGGTTGAGGATCCGCTGAGGGATCCCGCTGAGGGGATTCCGAGACTCGACGTATTGGGGATTCCGCTGAGGGATCCCTATCTTCTTAGGTTGTGGAAACCCATCCGGGTAGGTGCAAGGGGGGTGGGGTCTTGCTATGGGGTTCCTTAGAAGCCTCGGCCCCCCCTTGAACCACCCTCCCTGAATGGAGTGCATCAAGCCGGGTTGAAACGCCCACCGAAGCACCCCAAAACCCCTGCTGACGCTTTGTTCTATGGCCTTACCCTGACAACGTTCTTAAAAGGTTGAAACACGAGGCTGCGGTAGAACGTACTAATGGCCAATAAGGGTTTTGGGCGCCGCTCAAATGGATCTGCCCCAAACCGTTCTTTTCTCCTGTTGGGTTCCGTTTAAGGCAACTCCAAAGGAGGTACAATAAACAATGCAACCCAAACGGAACCCAACAAGATACAGTCATTTGTTGGGCCCCTATCTTTCAACATCCCAAATGGATTTCTCAAAATCACGGCCCGCAGGGACCAAACAGGGATAGTTCTCCTTTGGAATCCAGTGCGCATAACAGAACTCCAACATCCGCAACCAAACATCACCCGACCTAGAAGGACTCTCTTTCAGACTGGCAAGCAAAACATGAAGCAGTAACAAACCAAACGGAACCTCAGTCACAAAACCTTGTACACAGCACCAAAAAAGGTTCCCTCAAAAAACATCTTAAAGTAGTTACTCGTCTCTAAGACTGACAGTTATCAACTGCCGAGCTTCCTAGCCTTGAGCCCTGGTTTCTCATAACCCACATATGTTTGGTGGCCAAAAGTCAACAGAGTATTGAGTTGTAGCACCTTGAGGCTACACCCGACACGGGGCACATACTTGTGTTTTGCACCGCAATACTTATTCCAAGCAGGTTTCCACTACCCCTCAGGGTTGTATTGGACATAAAACCACACTATAGCCACATACATCAATGGTTGATACCCAGTTTTCGTGTGGGTAGTGGGAAGCATCTTAGAACTTTACGTCTTTGCGAAGCACAAAGCCATGCAAAACGGCAAGAAAATCAGCATCCCTTGAGTATGCCCTTCCGGGTGCACACGTCCTGACCAGCCTTCGGCCGGTTTGGACGCCCAAATGCTGAATGCTGCAGGAGTTAAGGGGACCTTCCCAAAAAGGTGGTTTCCTCTGTTTCCCTTTCAAGTAACCCTAAAAGGGAACCCACAAACAGACATACCCACCGGATCTGAGGCTCTGGTTTTTCCAACCCCCAAAAGGAATTCACTGGGTGTGCCTTGGAGGCTAGCCCTGTTGGGGTGGTTTTACAGGGAAAGCAAACTTCTGCTCCCCTGCAAAAAGTGAATAACTTTTAGTGGTTTGATACGGAAAACCCATTAGTTGGCAAACAGTTAAAGTCCTAACATCCCTTGGCAACATGCACCAAAGCAAAGGAAAGGTTCCACCCTGGCGGGTTTATCCCAGACACACGAGGAATCCTTCGGAAGTGGAGGTCGACCTAGCCAACTCAACCAGCGAGTGGTTGGAGTCCTCTCAAGACAAACCATCCCAAGGTCACATATGGCCATGCCCAGTCTCGTACTTTACGGGGATAGGTCCTCCAGATTTCAGACGTTAGAATAAGTTGGTACCCACTTTTTTTCAGCTTTGTCTATCTTAGGGGAACCCTCCCCCCCAAAAAGGGTAGAGAGGCACTACTAGAGGCACTACTGGGGGACCTAGTAAAAGCAGGTCCTGCAAACTGGAACTTCCCGATAAGCACCAGATTAGGGACCCTGGATAGAGGTCGAATCGGACCTCCATTGGAAGGTTTGAGGCCTCAACGCAACAATTTTTAGGTACCAAGATTCTTAGGGTAGGATGGGAAGACCTTCGTGTTCGGAACATCTAACAACTTCCAAAGGACCTAAGGAGCAAAGAATTCCTGGAACAGATCTAAGGGGCAAATAATACCTTCAGAGGGAACCAACCATTATTGCGTTCCGTCTGCAAGTGGACATAGCTTGGAGTTTGTGAAATACTTCCATGAGGGGAAGTCCAAGCAAAACACTTTTGGAGGAAGACATGTAAATGCTCAAACTCTCTTGAATGGAGACACACTGGCGTTTGTGGCTTTCCCTTTACTTTGTTTAGTGGGACAAGGTCTGTAAGCCTTTAAACGAACTTTGTTCGACCAAGTCCAATGCAAACAAACAACTTTCAAGGTTGCCAACTCAACAAGAATGTCTGAGGCCAAGGTTCCGTACTGCCATCGGAATAATCCGGAGGTTCCATAGGGGAGTTCTCCGGACTAATCCCAAGCTTACATACGCTAAGGGGCTCTTAACAATTCTAGGTTCTCCAGTTTTGGAGGTTCGAATAAGGGTACCTTTTTCATGTAGTCTATTTTAGTAGGGGAACCCTCCCCCAAAAAGGGGGAGAGAAGGGGCACCTAGCTGGGGGACCTAGAATGAGGACTTGAAAGCGAAATCAACTCATGACCACTAAGAAGGTGCTTCCCTTTACAGCCGTCCAAAAAAAGTACCCACTCAACAATCATTGAAGCATGGAGCCTGCACCGGGGGCCCCTTAAAAGGACATGCTCTAGGAGCCGTGAGCCGGTTCCTGCACAGAGTCTATGGTGGCTTTTTGGGTACCAATGTTCCAAAAAGGGGCCGATCGCACCCACTCGATGGATCTATGTTTTTTTTGTTTTTTTTCCCCAAACCCCTCCCCCAAGGTGGCTTCGCTTCTACTTGTGGTTTCCCTTTAACCCCACCACCAAAACAAACCAACACCAACTGCCACCCTCAAAAAAACAAAGCCAAAAACGCATCGACCAACTGAATCATTATGTGCGGCAAGACCAGAAAAATCCGGACCACCCGGGGGAAAAACACACACACACACACACACACACACACACACACACACACACACACACACACACACACACACACACACACACACACACACACACACACACACACACACACACACACACACACACACACACACACACACACACACACACTCACACACACACAATCACACTCACACACACACACACACACACACACACACACACACACACACACACACACACACACACACACACACACACACACACACACACACACACACACACTAACACACAAACACACACACACACACACACACACACACACACACACACACACACACACACACACACACACACACACACACACACACACACACACACACACACACACACACACACACCCACCCACCCACACACCCACACCCACACCCACACCCACACCCACACAAACACACACACACACACACACACACACACACACACACACACACACACACACACACACACACACACACACACACACACACACACAACCCCACACACACACACACACACACACACACACACACACACACACACACACACACACACACACACACACACACACACACACACACACACACACACACACACACACACACACACACACACACACACACACACACACACTCACACACACACAAACACACACACACACACACACACACACACACACACTCACACACACACACACACACACACACACACACACACACACACACACACACACACACACACACACACACACACACACACACACACACACACACACACACACACACACACACACAC
>CAUJNA010000198.1:106028-271600 GCA_963377175.1 Effrenium voratum | reverse complement strand
ACACACACACAGACACACACCACAGGACCAACACACACACACACACACACACACACACACACACACACACACACACACACACACACACACACACACACACACACACACACACACACACACACACACACACACACACACACACACACACACACACACACATACAACACACACACACACACAAACACACACACACACACACACACACACACACACACACACACACACACACACACACACACACACACACACACACACACACACACACACACACACACACACACACACACACACACACACACACACACACACACACACACACACACACACACACACACCACACACAACACACACACACACACACACACACACACACACACACACACACACACACACACACACACACACACACACACACACACACACACACACACACACACACACACACACACACACACACACACCACACACACACACACACACACACACACACACACACACACACACACACACACACACACACACACACACACACACACACACACACACACACACACACACACACACACACACACACACACACACACACACACACACACACACACACACACACACACCACACACACACACACACACACACACACACACACACACACACACACACACACACACACACACACACACACACACACACACACACACACACACACACACACACACACACACACACACACACACACACACACACACACACACACACACACACACACACACACACACACACACACACACACACACACACACACACACACACACACACACACACACACACAAACAAAAAAAAGAACACCCGGAAACCGCCGGAAAAACCGCCGCAAGGCCCGGGGAACACCGCCCAAGCCGCCCGCCTTGTCCACGAGGAGGGGACTTTGGAGCCCGATGCCGCCGCCCGCCACGGTGCCGTCGGGCAACTTCTCCGGCTCCCGCAGCACGCTGTCCACCTCAGACCCAAGGGTCGTTAGGTGGAAACCAAAGGGGACAACAAGAAAACCAAGAGCAACCTGAGGAAAACCAGAACACGAAGCCAAGAACTCCAAAACCGAGAAACACATGAGGAAAACGCAAAACAAAGAAACCAATCAACAACAACAACAAAACAACCATCAACGGAAACACACATTTGAAACAAAAAAGCCACCTCCCGCCTCCCGCGCGGAGATCAAACCCATCAATGTCGGGTTGGTCATGGTCCGCAGTAGACCTTGGTGGCAACAGCACTCGCTTATTCCAACAGGTTTGATCTTTGGTTCGGTGGAACAACTCCAAAAGGTTGATTTACCCAAACAGGAGGTGCTTGACATCCTTTGTTCAAGACCCCCCCGGCCACGAGGGAGCAAAGGGCACTCTCTTTGTGGTGGTTGAGTTTTGAAAGGAGATGCCCCTCCGAACAACCATCATGCATGACAGGTCTCAGCTAAAGACCGAAACAGTTGATGTTTCCAACCATATTTTAGTGTTTAGCAGATGTTGCTGATTGTTGCTGATGTTGATAGGTTGAAGGTTAAAGTTGCAAGTTGCAGGTTAAAGATCCAACCCTCCCTGTGTCCCATGATTTGCTGTGGCTTTGTGGTTGATTAACGATGGCTGGTTTACTTGCAAGACTGCAGGGACATCCACCGTGCGCATGAAGCAGGTAGAACCATCTAAGACAGGTATAGTATGTGTATGTTTTGCAGGGCAAAATGTGTTCCCTGTCAGATCGGGAATAAGGGAAAGCATCAGGAAGACAGCTAAAAGCAGTTTAACGGTTGAAGAACCCCCTCAAACAAGAAAAGGCACAACCCAGAGTGGGTTTGGGTTAAAGGGTTTTCGTGTTTGGTCACCCTTCGTTCCCACCACTTTCGAGCAGGGTTCCCTGCACCCCCTGTCAGATATCGTTGCTTCCCCTCAAAAGACTTGCTGGTGCTCTTGAGGGAATGAACCCAGGGATTCCCGAATAAAGGAAACCACACGTTGGATGGTTTCTAAATCGGTGTCATGAGCTTCCATTTAGCTAAGACCCCTGGGACAAAAAAGACAAACAGCAGTGACAAATTCCTTCTAGAACCAACAAGGGAACATACAAGTGTTCTTAAGCAAATGGAAGTGAGCCATTTCTCTGGATGGTTCTTATCTCGGTGTCACGCAGCGATCGCCTGAAGAAAAAACGCGACTGGCCAAGAACCCCCCGATTTCTTTCTCGCCAAGGGACGTGCCCGGCCGTCGCCGAAGCGGAGCCGCGTGGTCATGGAGTTGATCACCGGGTCGAAGGTCAGCTTCAGGCAGGTCTCAGAGGCCTTCGCTACTTGCGGAGGGGAAAAACTGAGCACCCGATCAAACTGACGCCCAAACCCAAAGAACACCGCTTCACGTGGACCGGGCACCCGGAAAGGACGCCCAAAGGAAACCCAAAGAAAACTAGGAAGACCCAAATCCCCCGAGAGCATCCTGGCGGCCATAAGGCAATTCCCCCAGCAACAACCACAACCAAAAGCTACAATCAACCAACCAATCAATCAATCAACCAGCCAGCCAACCAACCAACCAATCAACCAGCCAACCAACCAACAAATCCTCCAAGCAACCAAGGAACCAAGCAAGCAAGCAAGCACGCAAGAAAGCAACCAAGCAAGCAAGCAACCAAACCCCAATACCAACAACCAACAACCAACAACAAACAACCAACGGCCAACCAAAAAATGGACCAGCCGGCCTCCGACAACACCAGCAACTCCTTCAACGACACGTCCTCCCACTCTGCGCTGACCATCTGAAGCCGGATCGGGAAACCCTCCATCCTGGCGGACCAAAGAAGCGGCAAAGCCCCAAAGCAACACCAAACAACCGGAAACCCTGGCCAAACAAACCAAAGTTGGCAAACAAATGGAAACCAAGCGAATTAGAAACTCACAAACATCGCAACAACAAAAAACAAAAAGCAAAACACCGGCAAAGAGGTAAGTCTTTGCTCGGCCTTCTGGTGAAGTGTTTCGCATCCTTGAGGCCACCGAGGCGCAGGCTGTGACCTAGATACCGGGCCAAACCAGCGAGAGGGTGACCCGACGCGGCCAAGTCAGGCGTATCCTTTAAGGGCCCCTGCCGACCTTTTTTTGGGGAAAAAGCAAAAAACATGAAAAGGCGTTGGTGCAGCAACTACTCATGATCATCTTATGTTCACCAACCGCATAACTGCCATTTAAGCGCCTATGGGACGTGGTTCGAGGAAAATGAACATCAAATGTCATCAATCAATACGATCAAGACAAACTTTAGCCGACTTAAGCCAACCAAAGAATGACAAACTATAGTAACTATAACTCTTTGAATCAAATCTACTAGGTCCTCCAGTGGAGAGGTTAGAAAAAGGGTATCAACTTTTTCTGTTGTCTATTTTAATAAGGGAACCCTCCCAACCAAAAAAGCGGTGAGAAAGGGCACCTAGCTGGGGGACCTAGTCTAACTCATGACTTTGGCAGGTCACGTATCGGCCAAGTGTGCCCTTTTTGCTGGTGAATCATGTGGGTACCTTCTGACTGGCGCCGCGCGATGAACCAACTGGGAGTCTCGGTTGCTTTCTGCTGCCCTGGTAAAAGTTGAACTTTTCGTGGTTTAATGGAAATCCCATTAGTTGGCGAAAAGGTGAAGTCCTAACATCCCGTGGCAAAATGCACCAAAGGAGTTTCTCAAAATGGCGGACTCTACTGCTGTTTGACATTGAAAGGGACACCAACGAAGCAGCGGTACCGTTTTAGGGGACCCCTGTTTTGAGAAACACTCACTGGAATGGGATCTTCGAAATGGAGTTCCTCACGAGGTTGGAAGGGACAAACTTCGAAACTCCAAGCGTATGCTGCCGGCATGCTCAAAGAACCAATCAACACATGAACTCTCATCACTGCAGCTCAATCTGCTTCTTACTGACTCGCCCTTGCCAGCCATTCCTAAAACCCCACGCGTCGCATGTCACGCTTGGGACCTGGTTTGCGCGCCCAAGCTGATTACGTCTGATTGACACACAAGCGAGCAGCCTTCTTCTTCCTGGGACTCGTCTTGGGCCATTGTGAAGAGGTCCCCATTTAAATTTTCAGAGCTACTGTGGATGGACGAAACCCGGCACCACCTAAAACACCCTGCGTTGATGATTCCCCTGTAAATGCCAACCAGCATTGGTTTTTCTTGGTTTCAAAGTGGTGCAGGATTTTGTTTATCCACAGTAGTAGGCTATAGGTCCTGGAACGACCCTGAAGGGTCACTGGTCACAGTTATCAAAGGTTTCTAGATTGCGTCTGGTCGAGGCGTCTGTGGGGACGTTTGGCGGTAGTGGCTTCGCCTTGCTATGGCAGGATGTGGTTCCGAAATATTTGGCATACACTCGGCATATTTGAAAATTGAAAACGTCTGTACACTGCTGTTTCTAAAGGACGACGCTCCAAATGAGCGCTCACATTCACTTTTGGACCTGCCGAGGTGACTTTTCAGCTGTAAGGCCTAATTACAATCCCAGACCAGGTATGTAAAGTTGTAGCACCCCCTAGCAACAGTGGCAGCCCTTGCGAGGATCCGAATCCCCTCTCCAGCCCTGAATTCACCAAGTTCAGCTCTGTTTGGTCCTGGGACTGCTCTGTATTGACATGTATTGATAATGTTCTGTTTTTGGGGGGTTCTCCCGGTTGTCTTTGTCTCCCCCAAGCGGATAGAGGGACATTTGCGCCAAGACATAAGCACCTGGACCCTCAAACTACCCGGACAAGCCCCATTGGGGACATTTCCCATGTTCTATGGCAAGTTTGAGGCTCCAGGTAGAGAGAATATGCCAAGTCAAAAGAAGAGTTGACCAGTTTGCCTTTTTGGGTTTTGCCTGTCTACGACAAGACCCCCAGGCAGTTTGATCGGGAGACGTTGCCCACCATGGGGAGCCAGTTTGATCCCACCCCATCTCTGCTACTATGATTACTATCATTATTAATAGCATCAGCATTATTATCGTTCATCGTAGTATTGATGCTATCATTGTCATTATAACTACTTGTCTTCTTATTATTATCATTACGTTTGTTGTTGATGTGGGCGCGGCACAAAATTAAGGAGCCCGGGTTACCCACGTCTTTGGGGTCACTTACCAAGGTGCCATTTCGCTGCATTTTTCTGAGCCACAGCCATGTAAGGGACCCGGTCTCGCTGCAAACAACTTGTGAGGCTCTGTCCCAAGTCAGCTCAAGGCCCAGGCATTCGTCCCACCAGGATGCCGGCGCCTGCTTTTTCGGTCGGATGCTGCACTTTGATGTGTCGTGTTTTGCGTGTGTGTGTGTCTGTGTGTGTGTGTGTGTGTGTGTGCGCGTTGTGTTTTTGTGGCTTGTTTTTGGTTGTTGGCTGTGGATGGACGACATCCTGCTCCACCTAAACAACCCTGGAATGATGATTCCCCTGCAAAGGCCAACAAATAATGGTTTCCCGGTAGAGATGCTCTTGCTTCCTAGGGCTGGTTTCTTCCTCTTGGCCCGGGGGTTGCCTATTGGCCCTGGTTGCTCCTAAAGCAACCCTAAAGCCAGCGGCACACCCAACACACATCAGCTCCAACCCCAAATCCACCCAAAGTCAACCCTAAACCCGACCAACAGCAGATGTCGGCCCTTCGCTTCATATACATCAACCCCGTCCCAAGACCCACCCACCCTCATGAAGATCTAAGCCAGCCTAATCCCCTCAACTTAAACCCGCCCCCCAATCTGAGCCAATCGATAGGCAACCCCCCGGGCCAAGTGAGGTTGGTGATGCTGGGGATGCGGCAAGCCAACCAACCAACCAACCAACCAACCAGCCAGCCAGCCAGCCAACCAATCCAGCCCTAGTAAAAAACCCGCCCTAGTTTATTTCTATTTTTTTAAACAGCGGATCAATGGTTTCCCAGTGTGTCAAAAATTATTTAGCTGTTCTCGAATCAGGGATCCTTCTCTTCGCACTGGGCCAAACCCTGGAAAATAGGTGGTTTGTATAGAGATCGACGGGTGCAGAGAATGGGGAATCACACCCTTAGATTTCTGGGGCAGAGCCCTGCAAATCATAGGGAAGAATAGGTTTGGAGGAAAGTGCTTGCAACAAGCCTTGGCAGCCTGTAAAGGCAACCGAAAGGGGTTCAGCAATGGGTGCTCGAACACGATGGATTCTGGGGACTGATCCTGATCCTGGATGAAGCCCTGAGAGTAGCGGGTAACGCCTTGAAAGCAACTTGCAAAACACCGCATTTGTGCGGAAAACGCCTTAAACAAACGAGATGAGTGTGTGAATCTCCCAATGCGGCAAACAACCACGTGGGTGCCTCTCAAGGTGGCTCCCGCAATCGAAATCGTTTTAATGGGATAAATACGTGCCGATGGCAGGCCAACGGATCCGGTTTTGTAAAAGAACAATGGTTGAACAGAATGGGGGGTCAACCCCTAGATCCATGAAACTTCTCCAACGGACTTTTCTTTTTGAAAATTCCCGTGGTGAAATTCGAACCCTACAACTAAACCAACGAACAAAAATCCAAAATACTTCGCTTCAAGCAATCCCCACCCTCCACACTCACGAGCTTACGAGCGTGAACACGGTTGTGTGAATTCAAGCATTGTTTTTGGAGTGGCCTGGGGCCTTATCCACCTGTCTGTGTGTAAACTCCACTTGTCTGCGAGCCGATCTCGAGAACTCAAGCATCGGCTCCGTTAACAAAAGCCAAGCCCAATCCAAAAAGAAACCCAACGGGGGATTAAACCAAGTTGCCTATTCACAACCCAAAAGAACACAAAAGCATCACCCTTTCCGAGCCTCAGGGTATACTCAAAACACGAAGGCACCAACATGAAATGTAGCTGGCGGATACTGGCGGGATCCACTGGCGAATGCTGGCAAGCCGCTCCGGCTCGATACTGGCCGGATACTCGGCAGGATCCACTGGCAAGGGATAGTCAGCGGGATACTCGGCGGGCTCCACTGGCGAGCTACTCTGGGATACTATTCAGATACACTCAGCGGGATACTCGGCGGGATCCGCTGGCGGGCTGCTCTGGTGGAACACTTGGCGGGATCCATACCGAGCTACTCTGGCGGGATGCTCGGCGGGATCCACTCTGGGATAATTAGTGGGATACTTGGCGGGATCCACTGACGACGGGGGCTGCTCTGGTGGGATACTCGGCGGTGGGATCCACTCTGGCGGGGTACTCTGCGGCATCCAGTCGCCAGCGTTTTGGCGGGATACTCGGCGGGATCCACCGGCGAGCAGCTCTGGCAGGATACTCGGCGGGACTCGCTGGAGCTGTGGCGGGATCCACTGGCCAGCTGCTCTGGCGGGATGTTCGGCGGGATCCACTGGCGAGCTGCTCTGGCGGGATACTCGGCGGGATCCACTGGCGAGCCGCTCTGGCAGGATACTCGGCGCAAGCCGCTCGGCGGGATACTTGGCGGGATCGCCCGGCGAGCAGCTCTGGCGGGATACTGGGAGGGGATCCACTGGCGAGCAGCTCTGGCGGGATACTCGGCGGGATCCACTGCCGAGCTGCTCTGGCGGGATACTCGGCGGGATCCACTGGCGAGCAGCTCTGGCGGGATACTCGGCGGGATCCACTGGCGAGCCGCTCTGCCGGGATACTCGGCGGGATCCACTGGCGAGCCGCTCTGGCGGGATACTCGGCGCAAGCCGCACGGCGGGATACTCGGCGGGATCCACCGGCGAGCAGTCTGGCGGGACACTCGGCGGGATCCACTGGCGAGCCGCTCTGGCGGGATACTCGGCGGGGTCCACTGGCGAGCAGCTCTGGGGGATCAACATACTCGGCGGGATCCACTGAGCCGCTCTGGCGGGATACTCGGCGCAAGCCGCTCGGCGGGATACTCGGCGCAATTCACCGGCGAGCAGCTCTGGCGGGATACTCGGTGGGATCCACTGGCGAGCCGCTCTGGCGGGATACTCGGCGGGATCCACTGGCGAGCGGATCCACTGGCGAGCCGCTCTGGCGGGACTCTGGCGGGATACTCGGCGGGATCCACTGGCGAGCAGCTCTGGCGGGATACTCGGCGGGATCCACTGGCGAGCCGCTCTGGCGGGATACTCGGCGCAAGCCGCTCGGCGGGATACTCGGCGGGATCCACCGGCGAGCAGCTCTGGCGGGATACTCGGCGGGATCCACTGGCGAGCATCCACTGGGGAGCAGCTCTGGCGGGATACTCGGCGGGATCCACTGGCGAGCCGCTCTGGCGGGATACTCGGCGGGGGATCCACTGGCGAGCCGCTCTGGGGGATCCAGTGGGGAGCGGCTCTCGCGGGATACTCGGCGGGATCCACTGGCGAGCCGCTCTGGGCGGGATACTCGGCGGGATCCACTGGCGAGCAGCTCTGGGGGATCCACTGGCGAGCAGCTCTGGCGGGATACTTGGCGGGATCCACTGGAGAGCTTCTCTGGCGGGAAACTCGGCGGGATCCACTGGCCAGCTGCTCTGGCGGGATACTCGACGGAATCCACTGGCGAGCCGCTCTGGCGGGATACTCGGCGGGATCCACTGGCGAGCAGCTCTGGCGGGATACTCGGCGGGATCCACTGGCGAGCCGCTCTGGCGGGATACTCGGCGGGATCCACTGGCGAGCCGCTCTGGCGGGATACTCGGCGGGATCCACTGGCGAGCAGCTCTGGGGGATCCACTGGCGAGCAGCTCTGGCGGGATACTTGGCGGGATCCACTGGAGAGCTTCTCTGGTGGGATACTTGGACTCGGCGGGATGCTCTGGCGGGATACTCGGCGGGATCCACTGGCGAGCAGCTCTGGCGGGATACTTGGCGGGATCCACTGGCGAGCTTCTCTGGTGGGATACTGGGTGGGGGCGTGGTGTAGAAGCATCGCAAACGCGGATTCCAACATAAAATCTAACAGCCCCTTCCTGTCTAGGAACCGGATGGCTGGGAACCACCAATGAGTTTGAAGCTCCTTTTTACCTGTGGATTGCCTGCCCCGGACCCGCCCCAACAACCCCCACTCCCCCTACCCCTCCACTCCCCCCCCCAATGCGCCAGTGCCCACTTGCAGAGGTTCTCCACGCCATCATCCAGGATTTTGACCAGCAAACTCTCATCCGCCTTGGACAAGTGCAGCTCCTCCAGGGAGTGAGCGCAGCAGGTGTGGCCCTTTGATGGGTGGGACATCATTTACGTGATTTATCTTTGCAGGTTTTGGCGTGGTAGCAAACAAAACCGTGTTTTTGGCAGCCCCTCCGGAAAGAAAAGAACGCAAATCGGTTCTTTTTTTGGTCTCGGGCTGCATGTGTTCCAGGGCAAAACATCATCGAAACCCAGCGGAAACCCGGGCAAGAATTCAGAGGGGGCGAAGATTACCGCCGACCTTGCGGGGAACCCCTTGGTTTTTTTGCATGGCCTTCTGTCCAAAACAAGAGGAAACCACCCATGTTGGGGGGTTTTGTATGGTTTTACTTCGAAAACGGAAACCTTGAGACAAACCCGTGGCACACAGAAGACTTTGGACCCAAAAAATGACTGGCCGCCCTTTTCTTTCTCCGTTTAAACCAACTCCAAAAAAGGCTCCCTCAAACAAAACGTCCATGTCTGAGTTCAACTTTGGGGCACTGAATCAGGTCAGTCCGATTCAGATTCTCTCACCCATCGCCCTCTGAGAAGGATCCCAGAAGGATCCGCCTCTGATGCTGTGGCCCTGATACTCAAGGGGCGAAATGGGAACCCTGAATCAAATGCCTCCCTCGAATAGGGGGGGTGCCCCTTTTGGTGGGGGCTTCCTCACGGGATCACCCCCCCAAAGTTTGCGGGCCTCAAAATCCTGGGAAACTCCCGACCTCTCCAATGGCATTGGTTGACCAGTGTCCCTCATATGGGCAAGATGGGTTTGCCCTTTTGGCCAAAAGTGATGGCTTGTTTTGTCCTTCTGGCCTGCCTTTAATCGCAGAAATCATGGGCTTTTCCCAAGAAAAAGGACGCGCCCAGGCGAGAAAGAGACACGACTCCTCACGTTGCACCGAACGGCCACTCCAGCGAGCAAGACTTGGAGCCAGAGAACAGCAGCCGAAGAGCAGAAGCCAAGCAGATGAACGAACACAGCAAGCAGAACAAAAGCAAACGCACAAAAAGCAAACACAAAGCGCACGAACACAAGCGCATATAAAAACGAGCCCACAAGCATGCAAAGCCGAGCAACACAAAGTAAACAGAACCAAAGAAACTAAAGGAAGCCATGCAAACAAAGCAAAACAAACAAGGGCAGACAGAGAGGCACACAAACAGGCAGGTAGGCAGGCAGGCATGCAAACAGGCAAACAGGCAGGCAAACAGACAGACAGGCAAGCAAACAACAAAGCCGAACACAAAAAAAACAACAACAAACACAAACACAAACACAAACACAAACACAAACACAAACAGAAACACAAACACAAACCCAACAACCAAACAAAACAACAACACAAACAAAACCCATCAAGCAGAGAAACAAGCGCATGAACGAACAAACAAACAAATCAAACAAACAAACATCACAACAACACAAGCAAATAAAAATACACAAACAATTAAACAACCAATCAAACTGACACAAACAAAAACACAGACACACAAACAAACAATCAGCAAACAAAGAAACAAATCACATACACACCCAACAAACGAAACAACCAAACAATAACACACCCAACCAGACAACCCAACAACCAACCAAACAAACAGACAATCGAAGAAACAAGCACGCACACACAAACACACACAAACAAAGAAAAACAAACAATCAAACAAACAACATAACAAACAAACAAACAAATAAACAAAAAAGCAAAGAACACACAACCAAACACATACCCACCCACCCACCCACCCACCCACCCACCAAGCAAGCAAGCAAGCAAGCAAGCAAGCAAGCAAGCAAGCAAGCAAGCAAGCAAGCAAGCAAGCAAGCAAGCAAACAAACAAACAAGCACACAAACAAACAAGCACAAAACAACACACAAACAAACAAACAAACAAACAAACAAACAAACAAACAAACAAACAAACAAACAAACAAACAAAACACACACACACACAAACACACACACACACACAAACAAACAAACAAACAAACAAACAAACAAACAAACAAACAAACAAACAAACAAACAAACAAACAAACAAACAAACAAACAAACAAACAAACAAACAAACAAACAAACAAACAAACAAACAAACACACAAACAAACAAACAAACATACATACAAACAAACAAACAAACAAGCAAACAATCACACAAACAAACAAACAAACAAGCAATCAAACAAACACGCAATCAACCAACCAAACAACCAAACACACAAACACACAAACACTCAAAACACAAACAAAGACACACAAACAAACACAAACTAAACAAACCACCACACAAACACACAAGCAACAACAAATCGAGCAAACAAAGACAAACAAACAGTCAAGCAGACAAACAAGCAACACACCAACCAAACAAACCAAACAAACAACAGCAGACACACGAACAAACAAGCAAAATAAACAAAGCAACAAACAACCAAACAAACAAACAATCAAACAAAACAAACAGAACCATCAATCAATCAATCAACCAACCAACCAACCAATCAATCAATCAATCAAAACAATCAGTCAATCAATCAATCATTCAATCAAGCAAGCAGGCAAGCAAGCCGAGCAAACAACTACACACACACACACAGAAACAAAAAACAAAGAACGACATAACAAAAGAAATCAAGAAAGACAGAAACAACACAACAAAGGAAACAAAGACATAAATAAAGACAAATGTGACAACACAAACTAACTAAAGACAGAATGAACGAACTAAACGAAAACATAGCAAAATATAGAAACGAAGACCGGCAGAAAGACCAACAGCAAGCATAAAAGAATGAAGGAAAGAAAAAATACAGAAATAAAGGAAGAAGCAGAGAGGAGAGCAATGCAAAACAGTTCAAGAAATAATACGCAAGACATATAAATACAACAATACATAAATCAAGACAAATCAACATGATCGTCATAATAAAGAAGAAGACATATCAAACTGAAAAAAGAACGCACAAAGATCAAACAGAGACATAACACATAAAGAGAGGCACAAATTTCAACTAACGCCAACAGAGCGGCTCTTCCAAGGCTCCTCAGTCGGAGCCTCGCAGTAAATGTCTCGATTGCCCAGAAATGAGATCGCTGCGACGGCCAAGAACGGCTTCCAGCCTTGTGGGACCAAAGGGAAAAGGGAGGGTGTGTCAGCCCAGTGGATTTTGCAAAAGGCATCCTTTGGAGTTTAAAGGGGAGCCCTGGGCAACTGGGTGTCTTGTTTACGCCTCGGTAGGTGTGGCGAACGAGGAAAGCCACCATTGTGGAGCATTCGAAAAAAGACACGGCCAAACTCGGTTTTGGACCCCAGCCTCAACTCGAGGGTCTACTTCAAGCTCTGGAAGAGAGGGCTGGACCCGAAAAACCTCCAGAGGGTTTTGGACCTAGATCCCGTGTTTAGATCAGATCCGGGAAATCAAACATCGCGGTTCCCGACTCAAGGAGCAAACATGGCCAGTTAGCAAATGTTGCCCTTGCGCGAGAAAAGGAAAAAAAAAACAGGAAAAAAACACCGGGTTTGGTTGAAATGTAGAGCTTGCTAGGTTCAAGCAGCGGAAATATGATACGAGCCCAACGTCTTTTTCGGACTTAAGGAAGACGTACCCGGCGAATGGAGCGACGGAAGAGTGGAGTTCGCCATGCTCTACTCACCACTTTTCTTGCTGGTTCTCAGCAGGGAATGAGGGAATCACCCCTATACATACAATCCCTTGTGGTTCCTTTAAGGGAATCCCTAGGTTCATTCCCAACATCCGGAACGGTCATTCCCTGCGTATCGCACCAACAAGTTTTATCAGGTCTTCCCAAAAAAGCGAAAGCCCAACCCGGGAAGTGGGTTCGAATGCCTCCAGAAACGCAACATACTGAAGCCAAAGCCTGAACATTCTACAGGTCAAGAGTCTTGGTTGCCACTTTGGTCGCCAGGGTCGGATCTTATCTAAGCTTCCAGAACTACGGCCCCCCTGACGGAATGGAACCCGATATTGGAAGATCACTAACCTCGGGATGCTATGGAGCTTCAATGCCAGCAGTCCATGGATCATCCAACACACCAGATGTGTCCACTGGGTCTGTCTTTGGTCGTGCGCCGAAGCTTGGGGTCCAAACCCCATTGACACATCAATATTAGGGTGTGTCTTTTTGTAGGCACTCCCCCCCCCAAAAAAAAAGAGAATAAATGCTGGTGGTCATCCGTTTGGTTCCCGCACTGATTAACACCTGCCATAAAGAGGGGTACTCTCAAAACGACACCCCTTCCACCCCCATCTCCCCATGCCCCGCCTGCGCCCGGCGCTTTTGGCGCCGCCAAAAAGGCCGCCGCGCGCGGGGCGCCGGCGCGAAGCGCGCGCGAAGGCGCGAAGCGCCGGAGGAGCAACATGGCGCCAAGAGGTCGGCACCCAGTTCCGGGAAGGGAGGCGCCCACTGCCCGGGGGTTGCAAAGAATCAGACAGGGACAGTTCGCCCCTTTCAAGCGGATGTACCATCAAATTGGCAAGTTTGACTGGACCATTCGAGTGGAATTCGAACATCTTGATGGCACCACCTCGGTAGATGCGGGCCCGCAAAAGGGATACACCAACATGGGAGGAACTTTGCCACTTTCAGCCAACTCTAGTCTCCGAACAGATCTGTCGGTTTCACACATGAGCAACCAAATATCTTTGCTCTTGACACATCAAATGTTTTTTCCATTCAAATAATTGGCGGGAGAGTCCAACTAGATGTCCAAGCTCCAAACTCGCAAGCCAAAAAGTTGGCTTCTCAGTGCGTGTGACTTTCAGCCTGCGGCTTGCACAACCTGCAGCAGATGCGCAAGCATCAGCTTGGGAGTTCCTTATGACCCCTGGCAACATGGGCATTTTTGTTTGAGGTGTCCTTTCTTTGTTGGTTCGGGGCATGTTATCTGTCCTTTTGACTTTTTGGGAGGTATTTCTACAGAAACACACACCATGCCGCTGAGAACACTTCCAAATGGCCAAAACCCGAAGGTCGACGTAGCTTCCCGCCGATTGGCTTGGTTTTGGTTTGGACGCCATGGGGTACTTTCCCGTTTGCCTTCACAACTGGGATTGAACCTTCACAACTGGGATTCAAAGCCCCAAATCGCCAATCCAAACAAAGAAAAGAGCTACATGAGTGTAAGCCGTCGGACAGGAAACAAGCATGAGGACCCTGGCCCGCGAGGAATATCTGAGCGAAATGTCTCACCATTCCTGTGCACTTCCACGTTTGTTGGGGTAGGACAAATGCAAAAGATGATCTTTTTGTATGAATTCGAGCTGGGTGATACGCAGTGTTGAGTTGCGCGCCACTAGGATTGTTTAAACTTGGAAGGGTCCCTCCTTCAACACTTTGGCAAAAACATGTGCGAAGCTCGCACATGACCTGTCTGGAACGCCTTCAATTCATGTTGCAGTGGCTGCGCACACACAACTGGTGAGACGGCGACTGTCTTTTTGCGCCAAGGCTGCGGCAAAGTGGCGCAACGAGTTCCCAAAGTTTGCCAAAAGGAAAAACATCGAATCAGACTCAAGGTGATGCTACAAACAACACAAACAAACGAAGGACCTGGAACTCGAGCGACGAATTCACGCGAGCCTCAAATTTCCTCGCCGTTGTCGTTCATCTCCATCTCCTGGTCGCTCCGCACCTGCACTTTGGCTTCGGATTCCAGTGGAAAAGGTGCACATCCCCTGTTCAGTTTCCTTCAAAAGGGAATCCTCGGATTGCGTGTCCACATTAGAACCGCACGGACTTTTGGGTTCGACTGGTCGTTTTTGAGGGTACCTGTTTTGTGGATCGTTTAAAGTAAACCCGAACAAAAACCAACGACTTTGTTGGGTCCCTATTTTCACACAAATCCATATGTCCCTCACTATAACCCGGTGACACCAGGTAGAGTCTGCCAAAATGGCCGGAAATTGGCAATCGCTTTGCGCTCAATTCTATAAGCCCCACTTGCCATGTCCGATCGTTGGAAACGTTTGATTTCCGAAGCTTTAACGATTATTTGGACAATCCTCATTGCCCAGACTGTATCAACAAAAAACACGGTTTCCAGAGTACATGCTACATGTTCCATGGAGTGTCCGGTTAGAAACGCAAGGGGTCTTATATGCACCAATGTTTGGAAAAGCCAAATGCTCGATTTGCAGAGGCCGGCCACGCCGAAAAAAGTCGCCCCTGAGCGACTAAACCCCCGTAATTTTGCACACCCTGTATTTTTTCTTTTTGGCTTTTTGGTTGCCTTAGGTGTACACATTGCTACAAACGCTCTGCTTTTCCAGCCCTGACCTCTCTCAACCTCAATGTTCGCTGTCGGCCGGTTCCCCAACTACATCCCAGGCTTGTCCGAGGGTCCCAAAGCTCTGGGCAACTGCTGGCTCTTGACTTGTTTCACTACTGTGGTTGCGAAATCCGTTCGCACCACCTAAGAAACCGTGGTTGAAACCATAACATTTGTTGGTATTTACATGGAACATCGTATCATTCCAGGGATTCGTAGGCGGTGTAAAATGGATTTCGACCATCCACAGTAGCTTCAAATGGGCCACCATGACCAGGAAAACCACCTGGCACAAGGTATGTGCTCAAGTGGGGGTTCTCAAAACCGCGGTCTTGCCGCTAAACCCAGGCAAAACAAGTAGTTTCCCTGTTGGCTTCCCGCTAAAACCCAGGCAAAAAACCAGTAGTCTTCCTGTTGCTTCCATCTGTATAATAACTTGCTGCCAACTTTACCGGGTTGTGAATTACGCAATATTCAGGCGATGGGACGGCACATGGCGCTTTTGCTTGAGGCTTCGGACCCTTGGGTTGGTTTACAGGGACACCCAGAGCCGAAGTGTGGATATGGTATTAAGGCGATGCTAGGTCCTCCAGTAGAGAGGTTAGAATCAGGGTACCCATTTTTTTCTGTAGTCTATTTTAGTAGCGGAACCCTCCCAATTTTTTTTTTTTAAAAAAAAAAGGTGAGAAAGGGCACCTGGCTGGGGGACATGTCTCACTAGCCACCTCCCCCGATCAGCCGTGCCTTCTCCATCCGCCAGGCCAACTCTTCCACCGCCATCTGCATTTGCGCCTGGCCGGTCACCTTTAAAGACGCCTTTCTCTGGCTTCCATTCGCTTAAGGATCCTTACATTGTACCCCTGAACATTGCAACTAGTAAATGGTGGTTTCCAACTTGATTTTGGTGTTGAAAAAGCAACATGTTTCAGATGGTTGCAACATGTATCTTTTAAGGAGCCCTGCTTCAGGCCCCGGGAAGAAAATGAGAAACTAGGTCCAGTGAAATCGATTCCCTTTGAAACCAAGAAGGGAAACTACGACACATTCTTAAGCACATGGAGGTTGGGCTTTCCTGGTGGCTTGGGGGATGTCAAGGGACCCCGCGATTTTGAGGAAGCAAAAACAAAACGGCCTTCGCCCGGGTCGCCTGTCGGAACCAGAAGGATTCTGTTTCTCACTTCCGGCAAACAAATAGCTGACGTGGCCGTGGCTCAAAAAACCGGAATTCCAAAATGTGTTGCCCTGGCAAGTGGAAACATGGACCAAAACCCGCGGTTTGCCCCTCCTGTTTAATTTTGAGCCACAGCCACTTCAGCAAAGAGGTCCAACACTTGAGAAACTGTGGCGCGTCCCAAACCTTCCAATGGAGGTTCTGACCCAATGGAGGGTCTAATGCTTGCGGAAACCCAAAGTAAGCTTTTGTCCAGGAACTCGGGAAGTGCCGGCAACATGTTCGCCTTGAATGCGAGGAGCCCGGATCGATTTGTGAGGTATCCCCTACTTGGGTCAAGCAACTTGGTAGGTTGCAACCATGCTTAAAACTGGGGTTACTGGGGTCAGTCCGCGTACAACCAGGGTTGTAACCTACTAAGTCGGTGAACGCCAACTAACCAAGTAACCGGTCCCCTGTCATGTTTCCTTTGCCCCCAAACGGGACATACATGAGCTGTTTCAACTCCCTGAATCACCCGTCCAAAACGCCAAGTGAGGTTACCCGATGTTGCTTTTTCAAGAACATGCATAGTTGGAAGGAGAATCCAAACCTATGCATCACCTCTCAAAGCTGCTTGACCCCACTTATAACAATTATCAAAATGACCACTTGCTGGGTAAGAACCTCTCGCAGGGGACATTCCATTAAACATGTGTCTGTGTGTGTGTGTGTGTGTGTTTGTCCACCATTTGGGAGCCTCTCTATTTTGATATCCACGTGGCTATGCAGGGTGCCCCCAAACATGATGGATGGCTTTCCTCCTGGTTTCCCTATAAGCTAAACCGGGGTGCTCTCAAATGGCTGTGGCTCAAATTTAAACAGGGGGGGGGGGGGTTACGCAGGTTTTGGTCCATGTTTCCACTTACCAGGGTTCCATTTTGGAATTCCGTTTTTTTGAGCCACACCCAAAAGCAAAATACAAACACTCTGAACTTCAGGGAGTTTGGTCAAAAACTCGGCGCCAGGCAATGCGCTCCGTGACGTCGTGGAGCTCAGACCTGAGCGAGCGACATGAGCTCATGTCTCTTGGGGTACCTTCCATTTCCATTCTTTTCAGTCATCCTTCTTTCTAGAAAACCTCCGGAAACCCAGGGAAAACGGATCCGGTTCTTGGAAATAACGATGGTTGAAAAGAATGGAAAAGGAATCAACCCCTAGAATGTCGCAGCCAAGCGCCGAAAAAAAACAAACCGGAAGTAACCGGAAAGGACACCTGGGGCTGCCCGTTTTCAGATCCCCCGCTAACAGTGAATCACTTTGAGTGGCGGAAATGGAAATCCAACCACTAAACACTAAGAGGCTAAAAAGCTAAGGAACCGGATGGCTAGCCACCAAAGCACACTGCGCCTCCATTGGCGTTTTCAGGCCCCCTGGGAACAAAAAAAACCGAAGACACATTTTTCCAGAAGGCGAAGTCGCTTCTCTTCAAAACCAATAGGAACAAATACAAAAACATGCTCCTAAGCACATGGAAGTTCGTGGCATTTTGGCCAGGCAATCTCTGCCACTTGACTTACCCGCTCTCGGAGCCTTTGCAAATCCTGCCTGTCGGGATCCGAACCACGGGCCCCGTGAAACGGACTTTGCGGACGTCCGACTCGCAGTCGGTAGCTGATGTATCCCTTGTTATTCCACCATCGCCAGTTGCGATCGCTTCTTTCCATGCACTTTACCCCAACCGATCGCAACAGTCACTGAAAAAAAAGCGCGGCAACTTGGCTATCTAGGCGGTGCTTATAGGTTTTCATCCATCCCAAGTGCTGCGAAATGGGATAGTGTCCAGCCCCAGCAAGTTGAAGCCAACACGCAAACAAACTGCTTGAACCTTTCTTTGCCGTGCGATAGGCAAGAAATGGAATGACCCTTGTAAACTATCTTCTTGTAGTTTCCTTTAAGGGAATCCCCAAACGTTTCATTCCATTTCTCATTCCCATCTCTCGCACCAAGAGTTACGGTTCCAGGTAGCAGTCAAGTGATGGGTCTCGAACGGTTGGAGAGCCCCAAGAAGATAGGTGCTTTCCTTTTTGGTCCCCTACTAAACTGGCCAAGAACGGTTTCTCACCTAAGTTTTGGCTTGGATTTGGGTGGCTTAGAATCGGGGCCCTCCAGAATGGCAATTCTTCCTTTTTTGGTGTCGCTGTAAACAAACCCAAAAAGGGCGCCCTCAGAAGCACACCCCCAACTTCCTTTAAAGCCAATCCCCAATGTCAACGGCGGGTGCCAACTTGTTTGTCCGGAAAATATCGTTTTGTCTCTATGGTGAGAAACTTGAAGTGGTGAATACTCCCCATGTTCGGCTATGTAAATGCAAGCCCTGCTTGGCATGCATTCTTGAAAGCGGTCATGCTCTACGAATGAGCGGCCGTGTGAAGAACGGACTCATTTGCGAGAATCCCTTCGGCAAAAAGAAGGGTCTTTTCATGGCGGGTCGCTCTGTGCGTCTCTAAACCCATCGATTACAAAAGCTCCCCCGCCTTTTTTCCGGGAAGCCGACACATGGTTTCCTTCGCCCCAAGCGAAAACATGGTTGGCATATAATCCATCTAGCCATATGAAACACATCTTCTCAGGTACGTCCTTGCAGGGTTTGGGGGTACACGTTTGCTACGGTGGAACGCCCCAATATGGCAATGGGCCTCCTTGATACCCTCTCAGCATCTCGAATATGTCTCAAAAACACCAGGTATGGGCCCTTTACTGGGGGTCTTGGCCCAAAAGCACCTCATGCTTTTGTTGGGCCTTCTAAATGTGAAGCAGAATCTGAAACTACCATTCTCTGTACCCGGACAAAACTTCCCTTAAAAGTATGGGACATTGCCAAAAGACTTCGTGGCCGACTCATGTTGAACGGCTGCTTCATGTCCAGGTCGGACGTGGTCGGATCGAGGACAAACGCCGGCTTTTGAGCCTCACCTTGCCAGGTAACCATTCGGGTCATTTATCGGGAAATTCTTCCTGCTTCTTCTAGTCCAGGCACGCACAAGTTTTTCTTGGCCATCCAAAGGAAATAAGACAATTTGACTCTGTGGATAGTGCACCTAGCCTAAAACATTACACCCCAAACGGTATTGGCCTGCACACGACTGAGCATCCTGCTAAAAATCAACAGAACCAAACAGCAACTAAACATAACGTTGGAAAAAAGGGAAAAAGCCAAGAAAACCAACAACACAAACACAACAAACAAAAAACACGCTCCGGCAACAGTGAAGCAACACGCAACACCACGTTCTTGGAGACCGATTCTCGTGCCCTCAGCCCAAAGCTTCACTTCGATGCCCACCAAGGTGAGCTCGCTGAGGATACGCCCGGACCTCTGACAAACCGCATGGGGCCGAGACAAAGGTGGCCTTGGTTGGTGTGAAGGGAAACCAAAAGGAAAGCCACCCATTTCTTGTGGATTCACAAGTTTCTGCCCTTTAAAACACACGAGTTTTCATTTTCTTTGGGGAGGGACACCAAAAAACCACACCCGTAGGGTCTGGTAAAGACAATGTCCTCCAGTAGAGAGGTGAGACTATATGGGTACCATTTTTTTTTTATCCGGACGTCTGTTTTCGTAGGGTCCCGAACCCTCCCAACCAAAAAAAGGGTGAGAAAGGGCACCTAGCTGAAAGACCTGGAAAAGGAAAGCCACCCATTTTTTTGTTGGAGGCCTACAAGCCATACGCGTTGGTCCCGGGACCCCCGGAAAAATTGACGTTCATTCATATTGTTTTTTTGTTGGGCGGAGAGGAATTATTTTGGGCCAGGCTCCTGCAATCAATACCTCAGCCCCATCTGCTTTTTGGTCAGACCCAATGAAGAAAAGAAGAAGGCGCTTCGAGGCGTCAGGCTTGGGACCTAAGGCGCAACGCCATGTTGAGGTGCCAAGTTTTCTTCATTGACCCGGCCAGGGGGCCATGCACCCCTGGGCTCTATCCCTTGCTCACCCCTCAAGGCCTTGAGGGCGTATCCTTACCTTCCAGGGATAGCCCCCCTTGCCCCTAGGGGTCCCAGGGCGGTTGATTTGAGGAAAAGTTGAGACGGAGCCTGGGCCCTCTCACCTCTTGGGCATGGGGGTGCTCCGAGAGGTCGGGACCTACGGATCCTGCAACTAATCAAACACTTGTTTGCAGATGCGCGGAAAATACCTTCCTATCTCGCTTCCAGAGTGGATGGGCCCAACAAACATCGGAGCATTTTTCTTTTACGACTGAAATGGTCCAAACCCAAAAGAAGACAAGGTCCGAGAACTCAGGAAGTGAGCTACAAATTAACATGGAACCCAACACCAGAAACAAAAAGAACAATTCTTAGAGGAGACTCCTTTTGGGGCTCCAAAACCTAAAGGTTAAAGACTGAAGATCCATCCACTAGCAATTCCAGATACAGGCAATCATTGCAGTCTGACATCTCTATTTTGCCGTGTATATGTCCAGTGGAGTGGCCATGTATGTTTCAAACATTGGGAACCACAACACATGGTCCCCAAAGGTTTCCTTTAAGGACCCCAAGAAGCCGGGTCCGACTCAAAAGAATCCACAGATCCAACTCAAAAGAAACCACATCCAATGAGGGTTCCCCCTTTCAGCCACACAAAGTGTCGGGTGGCTCTTCCCGTTAAGCCAGGGGTTCAAATCCCCAAACTACCAATGCTCTGAGCAAACCCAAGTAACCATACATGCCATGGTCAAAACACCTGAATATGGCCTATGGTCAGGGTTCCCTTGTAATGTGATTAGTTCTCCTTACTACCAGGTGGATGTTACCATGTCAACCCCAAGAAAAGGGCTCTGTTGATAATTGTGCATATGGGCGCGCTCAAAACTGGTGGATTCCCTCTGCCCTTTAACACACGTTGTTCTTTTCTTTGGGGGGGAGGGACCCCAAAAAACCACACCCCTAGGGTTTGGTAAAGACTAGGTCCTCCAGTAGAGAGGTTAGAATAAGGGTACCCATTTCTCTGGAGTCTATTTTAGTAGGGTCCCGAACCCTCCCAACCAAAAAAGAAGCGGTGAGAAAGGGCGCAACTAGCTGGGGGACCTAGACAACTTCATGAACACGCCCCCGAAAGATGACACAGGACCTAGAAGAGGTCTCTTGAGCCTCGAGTTCTTCTTTTGATGGCTCGGGCTCCGTGCATGTGCTCGATGGCTCTCTTCAGCTCCTGACCGGCACGGAAGGGGGGAAGACAAGTGAATCTCTTAAGCCGTTCATTTGAGAAAACTAGAGCCGCCCTTGGACATATGTTGCACCCAAAGAAAGGACGAAAGAAAGCAAGACAGATCGAACGACGGAAAGGAATAAAGGAATAAAGGCGCAGCCAAGCTAAGCATAACAAAAGTGGCGAGTTGAATTCGAGTTGGTGGCAAGACCTGAAGCGATCAGATTCCCCCAACCTCAAAACTGACGCCTTTGCTTGGGTCATGGAAACTTTGTGGGGACGCCCGCTCCGGAAATATAGTTGAGAGAAGGAAATGCCACTCAACCTCACTCCAAGCTTCTGATCAGGGAAAGCACCCCAGAAAAGTGGCTTTGAGACACCCTCCTCGGATGTGTGATGTGTCATTTGTGAGTACTTCCAATCTTTCGGTCCAAATCCTGAAAGGCACACCAAGGCCCAGCCGCGTAAGGAGTCGGTTCTTCTTGCTTTGTTCCCGGGAATGGCCCCCTGATTTTCCGGGGCTTCTGACACGTGGGGGTGGGGCAGTTTTGTGTTCTTGCGCTTTGATGTTTTGCGGGAACCACAAGGAAAGTGCAAACTCATTTTGAGGCACAGCTCCAGCACAGTGGGGGGGGCCCGTTGCCAACCAATGCCCAAAAACTGGATGGCAGGTCCATTGACTTTTGCGAAACCTTCGCAAATACAAAGAAACATTACCGAAAATCCGGCCGGGAAGTTGCGCTCAAGTAGACCCGAAAGCTTCAAACTCCAAGCTGCCTTCTGCAGGGGGGGGGTGGTTTTTGCAGCGACGTATTCTTGCGGCCATCTGAAGGTCGGGCTTTCCTCCGACCAACTTTAGTCTGTGTGCATTCTGCGCGCACTGCCGGGAAGAGAACACATAGTACACCTCATTGAATCTCATCGGGTGTCCCCTTTGTAGAAGTGGGGAGGGGGGAGACCACTGTTGGAGGGACGGGTGCAATCTGGGGCAAAGATTATACAACCCGGTACTTCTTGTAGCAAACCACCCATAAACCACAAGAACCAGTGAGAACAAAACCGTCACTTCCGCGACCTTTTCATCGCCAAGCCATTGCAAAGCACTTCTGACAACAAGGTCTTCCGGCCTTCGCATTATCTGAATAGCACCTTTCGGACGACCATCTTTTGTTGATCCTTGCAAATTCACGGGAAGCTTTCCAACCAAAAGCAAAAGAGCTGCGGCGGGTCCTTCCATTTGCGAATTCGCCCGATCGATTCTTTTGAAAACCAACGGGGTGAATATAACAACACATGTTCTGAAGCGCAAACGGAAGGGTCGCCTCAAGTTTTTTTTTTCCCCCCCGATACCCCCTCTTGTTTCAAAGGCCAACCAAACTCACTTCTTGAGTGGATTGGCAAACACAAGTCCGGACTTTCTACTTTCCAATAAACTCGTCCCAAAAAGTGACTTTCGTCCAGGATCTCGGGGAGTCAGCACAATGAAAACCGAACACACCGCCATTTTGCATGGCTCCGATTCCTGAAAAACCAACTAGGTCCTCCAGTAGAGAGCTTAGAGTAGTGTTAATAAGTTGGTACCCACTTTTCTTTTCAGTTTTCTCTGTTTTAGTGTCCCGAACCCTCCCAACCAAAAACGAAACGGTGAGAAAGCGCGCACCTAGCTGGGGGACCCACCGCAGGCGGCGCTCGCTCGCTTTCGCTCCCGGAAGCGTCCTCCGAGTTCGGCTTCAAGGGCCCCTCCGAGGAGTCGTGGCTAAAGCCCGAGCTGGAACTGGGCGCGGGGAAAAGAAAAAAGAGGACACAACGACCGGGATTGACTCAAAAAAGAGATGGCAACTCCAGAATGGGCTCTTGCAACCCAAAACTGTGGTGAGTTCCTTTGGTTGCGAGTTTAAGGGTCCAGGGAGACCTTGTTGTGCCGTTTGGTGCTGGTTTCATGGGTTGTAAGGCAATGGGCCGGTCGAGTTTTTCATGGCACCCTGATTGGGGTGGCCTCAAAGGGAAGCAAGAGGAACACCGCCAAGCTTCAGGGTCTATGTTGACACAGCCCCATCTGGGTGGTGTGTTTGACCCTCAAATGGGTCTTAGGGGAATCCAAAGGGAACCCAGGGATTCTGTCGTTTTTGTGGATGTGAAGACTGAATGCCAGGAAGCTCAGCTCCGCTGAATTCTTCCCAGACATTTGGCGGTTACCTTGGGATCCACTGAGCATGTTACTGCTTGATCCGAACAGGCGAAAGCAAGCTCCAAAGTGTGGTATTTTTGTTGGGCAAATGTTTCAAATGTTTCGGGATTGGTTTAAAGAGAAACCAGGAAACCAAAGCCATCTTGGTGGCAACAGGAGACAAACCCATTTGAGCCACTGGTGACTTGGACTACTTTTCAGGCTTCCCTATATTTCCCACACAGGAACTCACTTTGCTGCCGTGCTGAAAACCAGGCATATCGCAATGACGAACTGCAGCATCGGCTTCCAGTCGTGGAATCCTGAGGAATCCTTTCAAAACCGTTCGGGAATGCAAGTCGGATTCGGCCCATTTGGGTGTCTTTCTTGGAGTTTGTGCCTTGCATGTTGAAGGGGGAAGCCAGCGCCCTTCTTTTGGGGGATCCCCGAAACTTTGTTTTTTTAGAACAATTTGGAAGCACTGGGTTTGCCCTTTGGCCAAAGTGACGTGTGACATGTCTCAATACTTGGTCAAGGTGCGGCACAAGCGGCGCGGCCGCGGCTCGGCCGCGGCTCGGAAGGGCCGAGCGCTGGATTTTTTTTTCTCTCGCCAGTGTGAAACTGAAAGGCTGCTCAGTGGTTTTTGGACCACCAGAACAAAAAAAAGTATCCATGCAAAAGGATGCACAGCTCAAACAAGACAAAGGACCCAAACAATCCCGGGCTGTTATAAGCGAGAATTTCTTGATGGAAGGAAGACGCCCAGCGCCTTTATGACAGATAGTCAATTCAAAAAAGGCAAAAGCAAGCCGCTTGGCCCGCTTGGCTGCGTGGGCAAAACATCCAATCCATCAGAGAGCCTCAAGGGTTGTCAAAGAGGAACTGTACTAAAGCCTGACATTCAGAGAGGTCACCCTCCAGGCCTTTCTGGATGTAGGCCTTTGCATCTGGGACGCAGGAAAAACACATATTCGGCTTTTGGGGCCATGACAAAAAAACACACACACACACACAGAGGGGAAACAACAAAACATCAGCTGTTGGGGGCCATGACAAAAATAACAATAATAACAATAATAGCAATAATAATAACAAAACACAAAGAGTGGAAACTTCAGAAGGTGAAAAGAGGTCGATTCGTTTTCTGCTGGGCGGCTGGGGCGGACATCTGGTTTGCAAAGTCCGCCGCGGACTTGCCGCGGGCGTTGATTGGCGTGGTGTCGGCTCCGGCGACGAGCAGAACCGCGGCTGCCTCGAAAGAGCAGGTCAGCAGACTGCACATGAGCGGCGTGGCTCCTTGATGATGGTAGGCATAGGTGCTCAAGGCTGTCTTTGACCATCCTCAGCAAGAAGAGAGAAAAGAAGGCAAAAAGCAGCAACTTGATGTTGGGGAATTTCAAACTGGAAACACTTTCAAATGGTCTTCACTCATATGCTGGGCATCTGTGGCGGAGGGAGAAGAATCGAAGCACCAGTCCCAAGGTACTCATCAAGCGTGTCTGCATCGGCAGGTTCAAATCCTCGGGGGGCCCAGGAGTTGCCAGGTGATGTGGACGAAATCCATTTCGCACCAAGACATGCAGGAGTTTGTGTTCATTCCCCTTGAAATACCCAACGGCTTGCCATGGTTTCAAAGCGGTGCGAAATGGATTTCGTCCACAGTATCACCTTCTGGAACCAAACGAAACATCGGAACCCAACAAATAGAAAACCAAAAGGTCAAAAAGAGCCAGAAAACCAAAGCTACTCAGCTCCCCACTTCCCGAGTGGATGGCCTAAGAGAAGTCCAAACTATAGTCTTCCCAACGAGTTTGCAGTCCAGCAACTCGGGAAGTGAGAAGTGGTTTGGATTTTTGGTGGTTAAGCAGGGGGCTTCCCCTACCCACCAAAAGTCAGCATTTCAATCCCCAAACCAATCCAAAGCACCAATTGAGGGTAACCAGACAAGCAAACGGTCGCACACCGCAAGGTCCGATCCGAAACCGATTCGATGCCCAGAATCTGCGTCCGCCTGAATTAGTGTCGCCACAATCTTCCCTGATGTGCCTCCGAAGAAGAACACCGAATGCAAACCTCCAGGCTTGAGTCACAACTGGCGGAAACAACACCGACACCTAAGAAAACAACCAGTTATTTTTTTTGGGGGGGGATTCACCTGGTTACATGCGGAAAAACAACAACAACAATTGAAGAAACGCGGGCTTTTGGGGATTGCACCGGTTTAAACACGGAGACAATTTTTCAGCACCTGCTCAAACATGGATGATTTAGGTGTTCTATTGGTTCATTCATTGTTGACAATGTTTATGATTTCGGAGGTTGCAATTGACTAATTACAAGAGCCAACAAACACCCAGCGTTGGATTGGTTGTTAGTCAGTTTTGTGGGCGACAGGTGGTACGGTTTCCCTTGAATGGCGAGTTTGGGTCTTGGTTTCCGAGATATCCCGTTTTGCGGATTGCCCAAGGAAACTCCTTCAATCTGCCCAAAGTGCAATCTTTACAACCACCCGGAGGAAAAAACAAAAAAAAACAATAAAACTATCTACCAGCCATTCGCTGTTTGATGACGAGTTTTGACATCAGGAAAAGCAAACAAACAAACATAAACACATACTTCCGTCCTTCGCTCTACCGGGTCCCGCTTTGTACTTGCATGGATGTTTGTTGCCTACGTCAGGTAAGTAGGTATTTGACTGGTTTTTGCCTGGGGTTCGTTGGCTTGTAACCATGGTGTTGACCTACTTACTAAGCTTCCATTTGATTTAAGTCCCCAGACAAAAAAGATAAACTATTTCTGTAGTGATAGATTCCCTTTGAAACCAAGAGGGGGGAGAACAAACACAAAAACATTTCAACAAATTAAGTAATTAGGGAAATAATAATAAACATAATAATGATAATAATAAGGATACACATATCCATTTCAGCAAATTAAGCTAAGTTGGTACACCCAAAGGAATCGACGGGGTCGACTTTGCTTCCGCCTGAGCGGACCGAGTCTTTCGTGGTCCGGGGAAGCAACTCCCGAAGCACTTCGAGGCTGTCTGTGGCGCTGGCGATGGCGAAGGGCAGGTGGCCTCCGTTTCGACGAACATGGGGGACGACGTCTCCAGATAAACGCCTGTGGGATGGCCTAGAGAATGCAAAAGGAGACCACCCCAAACTATTTTTTGAGGGTGTCTCCAAGTGAGTTCAAAACCAATCGGCACCAAAATGGTAAGCCCAAAATCATGTAAAGAGTTTCCAAGGCAGCCGCACCTGTCTTTGGTTGGGAGGGCCCTTACTAACCTCCAATTACCCGGGTGGGTTGCAATAAACCTACGGTATCTTTGTGGGTGCACTAGGATCAAAGCTGGATCTTCCAGACGTATTCCCCTGGTCACCAACAGGCGTTTCCCAGCCTTCCAAAATCCAGACGGATCGATGGGAGCCAATGGGCCAAGAACCAACCAACTGGGTTTGTCGTTTTCCTTTTGCTTCCCCTAACGTTCCAACGTTGGGTCACCGGGTCACCGTATCTGATGAAACCTCCCTCCAAAAGTCGATCAATTTACGCCTCGCTTCCGTGGATTGGCACTTGAGAGCCACCAAGCTTTCTGTTTGCCAAAATGGCAACCGACTTATCCCGAAAAATGAGAAAGTACGAGTCCCGGAACTCAGGAATTGATCTCCCTAGATAGCCAAGCTGCCGCTTTTTTCAGTCACCGTTGCGGGTTTTTGAGGCAAAAGTGCATGGACAAAAGCGATCGCAACTGGCGATCCACCGGCTGACCGAGAAAAAAACCACAAAAACACCCCGTTGCGTTTTCGCCCCGCGTCCGCGCGTGGCGCCTGTGCTGACCGGCGTGGCCGGGCTGCAGCCCATGGAGCACAACAAGGCGATGGCGTCCACGTTGTTCGAGGAGGAAGCCCAGTGGATGGCTTCCGCGCCGTTCGTGTCCCTGGTCTTCCTCATGGATTGGTTCTCTGAGTCCGTGTTTGGAGGGATCCCTTCTTTGGCTTTAAACACATTGGATGTTGCTGTTTAATGAAAAACCCATTAGTTGGCAAAAAGTCCAGGGCCTAACGTCCAAGCAAATGCAACAACGATTGGGTTGGTTCTCCGAGTTCGTGTTTTGGAGGGGGACCCTTTTTTGGGGACCCGTTTCAAAGGGAAGCCTTCCACCAGTTGGGTGGTTTATTGTTTTTGAGCGGCACCCTTTTTAGGCGGCACCATTTGCAACTGGTCGTTTCAGGTTGGGATTGGCGGTTTGGAGCCGGATCTGATCCCCTGGCTCTTGGATTTCGTACGTCTGATCCCCCTATCTACCCAAACAACACGGGAGACAGTGGAAAGTGTCCATGTGCGCTCCTCCTCTGGACCAAACAAACAGTATCCAGTAGTCATAGACTCTCCTGAAAACCAACAGGGGAAAAAAACAACACCATATTCTTAAGCAAATGAAAGGAATCCAAACAACTCGGGGAAAAAAAACACAAAAAAACGAGCACTGCAAAAGAAATGGATGAAACACGAGCGTTAAGCCCTCAAGCTACCTCTAAACATAGGGACATCACGGTCAAGGGGGCCGCCAAGTTCTTCAGTCGACATGGTAGAAACATGGGACCCTGTTTGGATGACTTGTCTTCCTTTCAGGGAACTTCTCGAAGCCTCCATTTGCTTCATTCCCTTGAAACAAAACGCTCCCTTGAAACAAGACACACAACCATTTCCAGTAGTGGCAGATTCCCTTAACACTCACAGGGGAAAATGCACAAACTAAGCAAACAGGGATTTGAGCACCGCTCTTGGACGTCCTTCAAAGACGCGCCCGTGAAAATCCCGTACGATCTTTGGCGTTCCAAGATGGCTACAAAGGCTGAAGTATGTGTGTGTGTGTGTGTCTGTTTTTTAGGGGACCCCCTCCAAAAAAAATCCAGTGACTTTCCGTTTGGGTTCCCCTTTTCAGCCCAGCAAGTGTAATTAGCCTCAAACAAACGACAGACCCATGTGAGTGCTCATGTGCCCTTTTGCCCTCATGAAACGCAGGCCAAAACCAGGAAAACAACCTTTGGTCTAACATCGCCTCCATTTGCTTAACTCCCCTGGAAAGAACTAAACATATTCTTAAGCAAATGAAAGATAAAGGTTTGAGACAGGCTTTGCTATAACTTGGTGCTGTGGGGAATGACCCAGGGCTTGGGAATGAACCGGAAGGGGATTCCCTCAAAGGAAACCACCAGTTGGATGCTTCAAATCGAGTTTGTCCAATTCTCTATCGCAGCAAGATTTCCCCCAAGCCCCCAAGTGGAACCTACCAAAACCGCCAGTGGGGTCTCAACATTTTGTTGCCGTGCGTCACGTCCGCCCGGCGGGAGATCAGGACTTTCACCGCCTCGTTGTGGCGCAGGTAAGTGCAAGCCTGGAGCGCCGTGATGCCCGCGATGTTGGGCAAAAGGGTCGCCTGGAAGCGGCCCGGAGGCGGTCTCCATGACTTGGTTCACGTTGGAAGGGGAGCAACAAAAATATATTTTAGCAGTTGAGTGGGGATTTCAACCGCTGAACCACAATAAGCAAAAATGCAAAATGTTCCCCAACGACAACCATGATGACGCCTTTGAAACCCTGGGTGTTCTTTTTCCGTGCCGTGGGGAGTAAAACCACCCGGCCCTTTTGACATCTGATGTCTTATGATTGTCATGAGCGCTTTAGCTTGGGGTGACCCCCGATGTTGAAAATTTAAGGATCATGGAGACTCCGGCGGGTTTGTGGTCGTGCCAATATGTGTTCCTTCTTTTAGGAATCGGACCCCCCGAACTGCCGCAACGGCGCTCCTTTTGGTCTCCCCTGGATGCGAAATCCGTTTCGCACCCAAGAGTCCCCCTGCAAGAACCGGCAAATCATGGCTTTTCATGGTATCAAAGTGGTGCGAAATGGATTCTGTCCATCAGTATGGCCAACATCCATGTTTGAAGGAGCCTGAAACAGCGGTTGTCAGTTGGACCCCTTTGCTGGTGCTTTGTAAAGAACATGCCAAGTTGGATGCAACTGCAACTTCTCGGCTGTCCTGCCAAAAGTTCAACTTTTAGTGGGTTAAATGGAAATCCCCACTAAACACTAAAAGGCCAAAAATATCTACACATTTAAGGAACCTGAGCCACCTGCAACTTGCTCAACTTTGGTTTCCCCCTCGCCTTGGTCTTCTTCAAGGAGTCGTGGGGATTGGCGCGAGCATCCAGCAGAGCGCTCACCAACAAGGGGCTCCCGTTCAAAACCGCGTAGCAAAGCGGGGTCCAACCATTGGAGCAAGGCTCCACTGCGTTGCTCAAGCCGTTCTCGTGCCTCAGAACAAGCGAAGTATGGAGAAAGAGCCGCTCGCTCGAAACCAGACGTCCGGTGAAAAATGGGGCTGCGCGTTTTCTTGTGGAGTTGGTATTTCCTGGTTTGGGGTTTTCAAGGGAAACCAAAAACCCGGTAGTAACATGGTCGTAATCCCAGAACCATGAGTCAAGAAGGAAGAAGGCGGATATCCGCAGCTATTTATGGCAGGGATTGTCCCCTCACTAAGCGCCATCTAGCCGGGTTTTGAGTGTGGCTCAAGTGGGATCCAGCCTGCGCCTAGACTTTTACCGGTGAACATGGGGCTGCTTTTTCTGTTGTAGGTACCCCCTGGTTTGTGGGGTTTTGAAGGGACACCAACAGGACATTTGGGCTCGGTGTGGTTGTTTTCGGAGTTGGTACCCATTGTTGGTGGCTTTATAGGGACACCAAAAGGAAAACCATTCTGTGGGCCCCAAACAAAAAAGGACACACGCACATCGTGTTTCCGCAATCGGCCAACCCCCTGGTCTGCAAAAAAGACCGGGCAGCTTTGTTGCCACGAGTTGAAGCTCCACTTCGTTGCCCTTCAGAACCTTAGGTCCTCCAGAGAGCTTAGAAGGGTCCTGTAGTCTATTTTTGTAGGGGAATCCTCCCCAAAAATAGGGTGAGAAAGGGCACTGTGAGAAGCCTTTAAAACCTCAAAAGGCATTGGACATGGGCGTCCTTGAAACAAATGAGGATGGCACTGGACCAACTGGAAACTGGAACCAGCGCCATTGAATCTAAGGCATGGGTATTGAAAACAAAACAAGTCTCTAGACCTGTTATTCATCAAAATGGTGACATGGGTATTGGAAAAACAAACTTTCTGGACCTTTTGACAAAATCAAAACGGCCCCAAAAGGTGTGACGGCCCACATGTGGGTACTCCAACAAGATTTGCTGACTCTGTTCGAGAATTCCATAGTTGGTCTACCCTATTGTTTTTTTTTGACCCTTTGAGACCAAGGGGGAAATTATAAAACATCGTAAAACCATCTTCATGCTTAGCAAAAATCTGTCTAAAGACATATTTCCATTTTCACATTGTAACCAAAGGTTGCTCATCAGAAGGCTTCCGCACCAAAGTTCAATCTTCTTATAACATCCATGTCCAGCTTCCCGCCTTGGGACGAAAACACAGGCCAAGAAGCAAACACACACAAAGCCCAACACGAGCAAACCACGACGTCCGCCAAAAAAACCAAATCCGCCCAAAGAAAGAGGCAAAGGAACTGGAGACCAAGACCAAGATCATCAAAAGGTGCACTCGAAGGCTTCCAAGGCTTCCAAGGCCCCAAAAAACACGGCTTTCTTCAACCAAACCCATTTCTTCAAAACCAAACCCAAAACTTTTTTCCATAAAGCTCCCTCAGAAAATTGCGCCCCTTCCATTTTGCTTCAGCCCAATGGAAAAGATAAAAACAACTTCCAGTCGTGATAGATTATTATTATTATTTTTTTAAACCAGCAAGGCAAAATAAGAACTAATCTTAAGCAAATGGTGGTCAACCAAACCCATGTCTTCCACCAAACCCATTTCTTCAAAACCAAACCCATTTCCTCCACCAAACCCACTTCTTCAAAAACAAACCCATGTGAGCGCTCATGTGCCCTTTGGCCCTCATGAAACGCAGGCCAAAACCAGGAAAACAACCTTTGGTCTAACATGGCCTCCATTTGCTTCAGCCCCCTGGACAAAATAAAACAAACATACTTCCAGTTGTGATAGATTGCCTTTAAAACCAGCAAGGCGAAATAACAACTAATCTTAAGCAAATGGTGGTCAACCAAACCCGTGTCTTCCACCAAACCCATTTCTTCAAAACCAAGCCCACTTCTGCAACCAAACCGATTTCCTCCACCAAAACCAATTCTTCAAAACCAAAGCAAGGCACAAGAAGGCTTCCAAGAAGTACGTGGCCGGGTCCGTGTCTTCGGAGTGGAACCCCGGCACCACCGTTTCCGAAGGCTCACGCGGCAGGCCCCGGTAAATCACCGAGCGCAGGTTCAGGAGCACGCGGAAACTGTGGAGATCTCCCACCTAGAGGCAAACCCAAGCATCTAAGATTTGTTTGTATTGCACCCTGGGAATGCACCCACCGGGAATTGACCCCATTTAGGCACATTTCCGGAAACCAACAAAAGCCGAGCCCCCTCCTTCTTTACCTGGCGTGTTTTTTGCTTTGAAAGGGTATTGTTGGAAGAACGTGGCACCTGGCGATGGGCCAAAACCCAAATCGTACCAGCAGTGAACATCCCAACCACTAAAATCCCGACTAAAATGGGTGGTGAATTCACCTACCCCAAAATGGGATACCATTGGTGTTGACCCACGGCCACCTAGAGGTAAACCCAAGCCGAGGCCCCTTCCTTAACCAACTACCTAGATCGCCAGCTGCTGCTTTTTTCCATGCACTTTACCCCAAAAACCAGCAACAGTGACTTAAAAAAGACGGCAACTTGGCTGTCTAGGTACTTGGCACATCAGAATGAAAGGGATCTAACACTTTTGGTGAAAACTCATCATTTGTGCGCATTTCTTACATTCGACGTTCCGAAATAGCTGGCGTTTTTGCTTTGAAGGGTATTGTTGGAACCAACTGGCCTGCAAGGGGACAAATACCATTTGCTTTGTTTGCTCTAAAGGAGATACTTTCCCTCCAACTACCTGGCCTAAGTACAAAATACCCGGTGCTTTCTTTTTTTAAAGAAAGGGTGTTGATTGAAAAACCTGGCCTGTAAGGTAAAAGATGAAATACCCCCTCCAACTGCCCGTCTTTCTTTTGTGAAGGTAAAACGATGCCCCCTCCAAATACCCGGTCCTCTGTTTTTTAGTTTGTATCATGCCAGCCCTCATGTCACAGGATGGTTTGCCTTACAAAAACGGCAAGTCGAAGCACTTGGATATACCACCTAAGTCGGTCTGTATCAAAATGAGGCCCTCTTTTGGATGGAAAGAGACAGCAACGGAAAACCAACCACGTTCTGAGAGACACCCAAGTTCCGGTTGGAAAATACTGGGTATACGATGCACACATGCATGGGTGGTGTTTGCTTCCCATTTAACACCACCCCAAAGGGGTACTACAGCGAAAAGATATACCTGGATGGGAGTACGCAAGTTGTGGAACAAATCACCGCCTTTGAGAAATGCGCAGACTTTACAAGTTGTGCGAAAAGAAAGACACTAGTAATAAGTTCATGAATGCATGAATGGCTGAATGAAAGAAATAACAGCAGAAAGAAAGCCAGACACAAGTAAAGAACGACAAACACAATGAACAAACAAACAAACAAAAACAATACAGACACAATGAAATAACTAAACCTGGACGGAATATGTGAATATGTGATTGACACGAATACATAACACAACAAGTAAACAAAGAAGGACATACTGTGGATGGACAAAATCCTGCACTACTATGAAACATGGGAACCAATTTGTTTGTTGGTATTTGCAGAAGAATCATCATTCCAGAGAATCTTAGGTGGTGCAGGATTTCGTCCATCCACAGTAAGGAGAGAAGGAAATACATAAATAAAGAGAGAAACAAAACAAAGACAAAACCGAAAAGAAACAACTAAAGTAGGAAACAAAGAACAAGCAAGACAACGCCTAGACCCTCAAACTACCCTTCAACATGGGCAAGTGCACGATCATATTGGGGCATCCCATGTGTAATTGGGCAGTTTGAGGGTCCTGGCAAAGAACTTTTGGCTGCCAGGCACTCTCAAATAATGATTCAGCTTTCGGGTGATCATGCTTGACACCACATCAGCAGAATGATGCAAATCCTCAGTCCAGGCGAACGCCGACATGGCGACAATACCTTCTTGTTGGTTGCGTTCAAAGGGGAAACCCCAGCCAAACGGGTATGCATCTTAATAGGGGACCCTATGGTGTATGTCCACCAACAACTTGTAAGGTGGTATCCTCAAGAGTAATGGCAAAGGAACCCTGTAAAGGGAAACCTTTCCAAACAAGAAGGACAACTTGTTCCTGGACTCTCGAAGAAACCCTAGAAAATGAGGACATCACCCCTGAGTTGGTTGGCGCGTGGATGTGAATGGTTTAAGTGTATGCAAGAAAAAGTTGGCACATGTTGGCACCACTGCACTTCTAAAAACGAGGAACACCTGTATCCTCGGCTGGTGGGTTTGTGGGTTGGTGGATTGGCGGGTTGGTGGGCTGCTTGGTTGCTTGGTTGGTTGGTTGGTTGGTTGCTTGGATACATTCATGACATAAAAATGAAATCTTCCATTTGCTTAAGCCCGTGAAACAAAATAGAACTATGTCCTATGTCCAATAGTGAACAGGGGGAAATAAGAAACCCTATTCTGAAACAAATGGAAGAAATCTGCAAAAAATGCTTGGTTGTTTCGTCAAGTGTGTTTGTGGGTTGGTGGGGTTGCTTGCTTAATCAAGCTCACAAAACAAACCAACTACAAAAGCGACCAATGGACACCGCCTACGGGGAAATAACAACAAACAAATCAACAAAAAACAAATGGAGAAACACCCCCCCCCAAAAAAAAAAATAAGCAACGGAAACAAAAACATGGACCCCCCCCCGCAACAAAAAACAAGAAAAGAAGAAACAACAAAACAAACAAATGGAAAAACACAACACCCCCCCCCCCAAAAAAAAAAAAGAAAGAAGAAAAATACAGAAAAACAACAAGAAGAAACAACATCCCCCCCCCCCCCAAAACAAAAAAAGAAAATAAAGAAGAAACATCACAACCAAAAAATGGAGAAAAAAAACGAACAAAAACATCTTGGTGGCCTAATCCAAGGGTCTTGGTATACCGTGAAGCTGCCCTCTCCCACGGCGTTCAAGATCCAGTCCCCCACCGGCGCGACCACTTGGTGGTTGGAGGTGTGGACTTCGATGGTCTGTTGGGAAGACTCCCGTTCCTGACCCAGCTCCAGTAGAGAGCTTAGGGCTACCAGACTTTTTGTCCATCCTCAAGCCAGGGATCCGGATCGAAAGATCTTTCCAACAAACCACCAAACACCCTGGGGAAACAGCGATCGGCTTTTGAGAAGAATGAGGGTTGAAAAGAATGGGAATCAACCCCTGACCCAGGTTGGTCCCGAACCAGCAAACGTTGAACCGATTCTGAGTTTAAAACCACCAGCAAAAAAGCTCAGAGTGTAAAATGGACGGCAGCAAAGGGTAGGTTTATGGGTATGGGTATGTAGTTGTGTAGCAAATGGAAGTTTATTCTTAAGCAAATCTAGGTCCTCCAGTAGAGAGGTTGGAATATATGGGTACCATCTTTTTTCTGGACGTCTATTTTAGTAGGGGAACCCTCCCAACCAAAAAAAGGGGTGGGAAAGGGCACTATGGGAACCTAGCCAAGGCTCCCTCCCAACAAAGGTTGGAGGACGAGCAGGGTTCCGGGACCAAAGGCTCTGTCCGTACTAAAAAAAACACATGTTGGACCATCAGGAGGGCTCCACGACCAAAGACTGAGTCAAAATTGTGTAGGCTCCGTCTTCACGCGCAAAAAAACACCCAATGAGCAAAGCCACGCGGGGGAAGCCAACAAAAATCCCCTCCCCCCCTTCGTCCCCGGAGGGAAAAAGACAAAGCACCGAAAGAACGGGCAACCATTTACTCTCGTTGTTTTCTGATGGACCTCAAAAGCGGTCCAACCATGTGGTACTCTACAATATACAAATGAAAATATGACCTTCCAGTTGTGACTGTTTCAGTGATCGAGTCCCTTAAAGCCAACAGGGGAAACAATACAGATTCTTAAGCAATTAGAAGCAACTCTTCGGTACACCTCTGGTGCACATGTTTTATGCTTCTGGTTACTCTTTAGTCAGTTGGCAATAAAGGGGTCTACTTATTACGTGTTTATATGAATTTCAAGGTTCAATTTCCAACACCATGTTCTGCCCCAGGCTCACTCAAGATGCGGGCTGCAAGTTCTAACCTGCACCATCCTCGAGAGATGTAGGACCGCTTCCCCATGATCGTACCTTCCTTCGCGTGCTTGATCAGTGGGCAGAGCATGGCAAAGTATCGGCTGCTCTCCACGTAATACCTCAGCGCAAAGCAGCAGGTGCCCGCCGCACCTTTGGGTTTGTTTTTTGCGTCGATTTTGGGACCCTCACACTGGCCGAAAAAAAAGGTCACCGTCTTTAGGGGCACCCTCAAACTACCCCGTAACATGGGGAAATCACACCATATGCTTGGGGCCTCCTACGGATAGTTTGAGGGTGGTAGTTTGAGGTTGGTACCCTGTCTGGTTGCTTGAACTTTTAGAGATCTTCCTCAAGTTAAAAAAGAACCAGGGGCTGCCTGGATTTCCACCAAGTTGATCAATCTACTGGTGTCCATTGAAACGATCGGTGGCCACTTTTGGAGCTCCCCTTCCGAAAGGAACTGGCTCCCTCCAAAACGAAGAGACTCCTCGAGGTTCCCTTAGGGAAATGGCCCGGAACAAGGTCCTCCAGTAGAGAGGTTAGAATCTGGGTACCTTTTGTTCTGTAGCGTATTTTAGTAGGGGAACCCTCCCCTCAAAAAGGGGTGAGAAAGGGCACTACTGGGGGACCTAGCAAAGAAACCAAGACGGGTGGAGATTTTTTTTTGCCGGGCCGCGGAATGCTGTGAATGGCCAGCTTCCGCTCGGCGGTGGCTTCAGGCGCCTGTGGAACGCTGAAGTAGTCGTACCAAACCCAGAGCTTATAGGACAGCAGCTCCTGAGCAATCAACATGTGAGTCATAATCAAAACCCGGTATTAAAATGGTCGCAATCCCAGAACCATGTGAAGAATTCAGAAGGCGGATCTCCGCAGCTATTTATGATTGGGATTGTCTCTTACTAACCTTCATCTACCCGGGTTTTGATTGTGGCTCATGTGGCTGTGGGACAAAATTTAACCACCAGGAATCGGACCGCAGGTTGTAGTCCTTGGTTCCATTTACCAGGGTTCCATTTTGGGTACCCATTTTTGACCCACAGCCATGTACAACCACATATCTTGGCTGGAATTAGGACCGCGGCAAAAAACATGTTTTGCCTGGTTAGTGGAAAACAAAGGGGACCCCAAAAAAGCAGAAAAATAAAGGGGGAACTAATTCTGGGGAAGATGTAGGGATGGGTTTGTACAGCCGAATCCACCACATGGGTTTCCTGGAATTTCCCTTTAAGGCCCCCCCCGGAAAAGGGCAGACCACAGTTACCCACAAAGAGATGCTCCAAATGTGCCAACTCTTGTTATATATCACACACATGGGTGTGCGTTGTTTTAGGGGTACCCCCTAAAATGGATGGACCACATAAAAACCAGGAAGATCAACCCATGAAACACTAACCCATTTCTAAGTTGGAATGTGGAGGGTCCAGGTACTGTTTGAGGGTGCGATTTCTTGGTAGGTTTCGAACTCCGCCCCCCAAAAGAGTGGTTGTCCTTGTATTGTCTCCTCGAGCAACATCATGATCGTCTTTCTCAAGATTAGCGCCCCTCGTGGTATGTTGCCAACAACTTGGCCGAACAAAGTGGCACCCAAATGTGTCGATGCCAGTCTCACAGCGAAAACCTCATATCCCGGGTTCAAAGGGAATCTATCATTACTGCCAATATGTCTTCCAGGGGACTTACCTTTTTGCTTGGTCTGGTCAACCCCGAAAGGGTTCCCTTTCTTGACCACAGGCACTGGAGGGTTTAGAAGAACAATTGTGTTTAGGTGCATAAATTTTCAGATAAATGGGGGCATCCAAACAAAGTGTGTAGACGTGTTTCAGTGCAAGGCTGTTTAAACATGGCTGGGCAAAACCTGCCTTTGGGCCCTCGAAAGAGAAAATGGCGACTGCGGCTGCTACGGAGCGACAAGAACTTGACTGGGGTTCCGAAATCGGTCTGTTTGGGTGGTTTGAAGGGAAGCCAAGAGTAAACTAAACCAAGTGGCTAACCACCTACAAACTTGGCCGAACATCCAAGCAAACATCTGGGCGTCCAACCAACTTAGTAAGTAAATTGCAACCATCGTGAATGGGGCAACTGGGGTTAGACCCCGTGCCAGGGATGTAACAGATGACCTAAGTTGGTTGAATCCACCAAAGTAGAAACTTCAGCGAATCTTTCGCCTGTCCTTTGCGGGAATTTTCGGCTTGTCGAGATACAGCTCCGCCAAGATGTTCCTGAGTAGGGGAAAACAAACTCCGCACGAGTGAGTGCCTAAAGCCCAACATCTTCCGCCATCACGTGGTTAAGACCAGGCTTAGACCCGCAAAAAGTCGAAAACTGTTGGCTGGAAAGTGCAACACTTGGTTGTACCCAAAAAGGCGAACAGTTAAAAGGGAAGCGACGTGAGGAAGTGGTAACGAAGGTTTACATACATATATATATATATATATGTCTATATATGTAAGCTTTCCTATAAACCCCACGAAACCAGGTATGATCTTATAGCCACCAGCGAAAATCGCCGTTTTGGGGCTTTTGGGCATTGCAAAAAGCCAATGCCCTGTTCGCCTTGACCAGGCCATGAGGAAAAAGAGGAACGGAAATGGCTGGTAGAACTGGGTGCTACACCCTAAGGTTTGAAGGGGCCTGGCGTTGGGTTAGGGGAGCAGCAAAAATCAAATTTTAGCAGTTAAGTGGTTGGATTTCAACCACTAAACCACAATAAGCAAAAATGTTTGAAACATGTACAACCATGGCTTGGTAAACAGAACCCGGGACACGGTAGCCAAGTTACGTCTTTTTCGGCGTGTCAAAAGCTAAGACGTGTTTTGAGGTCCTTCCATCGATCCGACCCTGAAAGTCTCAGGGTATCGGTTAGTTTGAAGGACCAACGCCTAGCGGTGAACTTCAGGGTTCGATACTTGACCGTAGGTCAGGTAAGTAAGTTGTAACCACAACTGGGGTAACTGGGACGATCGTGCCACCACTAGGGTTACCCCCTACTCCAAATACCCGCATTTGTTCAGGGTATTTCTGGGAAAACCTGGTTTTCCACGGTAAATACCTCGACTTTTGAGTAAAGGGTCGACATCATACCCTGCAAACAGCGGGTATTTGGAGTGGTTCTAACCTACTTGGCGTACCCAAAGGGAGTTTTCGTTGGGACCCCTAAAGCGGTCCTGATGGCGGGGATTCGATTTCGCGAACCTCACTTCCGCTCGAGATTGGCCACACACCAAAAAAAGCTGAAGAACATCGGAGCCAACAAACAACGCTGCAAGGACATAGCATAGGCTCCCCGAGATTGCGGAGATGTTGCCTTGCATAAGCTTTGCAAGAAAGGTTTGCATCACTTTGAACTGCTCGAACTCTGGGTCGGGGTGTCCACCTCCCGCCCACTGATGTGAAACCTTGGCCAGACTAGCTGCAAAAGAACTCGGGGGTGTTGATGCGAAACAAAAACAAAAAGGATCCAAACGGAAAAAACCAAGAGTAAACCGCAAAAACAAAAAACACACACACACACACAAAAGAGATCCGGCAAACGATTTGTGCCAGTTCAAAGGGGAAAAGCGAATGCAAGGGCATTCAAGCGACAAAAATGGCCGCCTGGCCAGCACACTCCCTGAAAACCACGAGGAGTCCTTCTGCCATCAAATCCTCAGGGAGCAAGACTTGGATACCTGAACACCTGGAAACATCCCTGTAGAGTTGCAGCTTTTTTTCATCCACTTTACCCCAGAATACCCCAGACAACAGCAACAGTGACTGAAAAAACAGCAACTTGGCTATCCAGGTAGTCGTGGTTTGATTCCATTTAAAACCAACAAGGAGGTTTGTATATAGCTGAGCTGACGATCTGCCGACGGCGAATCTCGCACGCGTCACGTGCACAGCCAAACCCTATGGTGCGACGTATGGTTCCGGTACGATTCAGGGTATGGTTCGGAAGCAAGGTTTTCTGCTGTAGATTTAATCGGAACAGTGAACATCCCATGGGTGGTGCACCTACCCCAAATGGGATCCCATTGGTTTTGACCCACAGCCATATCGAAAGTCGGAAAGGAGACACCAGCCGTAAGGCAGAATATTATATCCCAGAGGCTCCTGGCTTCGGCTTTGAATGGAAGACCCGACCCCTCCATTAGACACCCGCTTCGGTGGTTGGGGTCTCAAAAACCAGGTTGTTTGAAGGCCCTAACCCAATCGGGAGCCTCTGGGTGCTGTAGATTTAATCGGACAGCCCTGATGAGAATTGCAATTTCCAGCGCACGCAAACATGGCAAGCCTTCGAAGTGCCAAACTGGGAAAAAGGAACCCCCTATTAACTAGGTCCTCCAGTAGAGAGGTTAGAATAAGGGTACCCTTTTTTCTGTAGTCTATTTTAGTAGGGGAACCCTCCCCCAAAAAAGGGTAAAAGGGCACTACTGGGGGACCTAGAGTAGGACATGTCCCTCAAAAAAGGGTAGAAGGGCCCTACTGAACACGCGAGACAGCCGACTTAGTCCTCGTGTACCCGGAGAGCAGTCATCGAAAGTGCCGTCTCCATGGACACAACGTACATCTCGAAGAGAGGTGCGGTGGTCGTATGATCCGTTTGGTTTTCTCGCAGGCTGGCCTACGGCGCTCAAAGAAACGGGGGACTTGGGGCGTGCCGGTCCTCTAGGTCCTCCAGATTTAAGAGGTTAGAAGAAGTTGGTACCTCCACCAAAGAAGGGGTTAAGAAGGGCACGATCCTGGGAAAACCTCTTCTTTTTGGGGCTCGTATCCATTTGCAGTCCGCTGAAACCAAGTGTCATAGATATCCCTAGAGGGGAAGCAAAACCAATTAAGCCAATGGAGGGTTCCCAACCCTTCGTACTGCAACAAACATTAGGTGCAGCCCCTTATGGAAGAACATCAAAAGGAATGCGGGACACCCGCCGATCTGTGAGACACATCTTTTTGGGTGTCGCTTGCTGTTTTCTCAAAGCTCAAGTCTTTGTGTCGAGGTGGGAAACACGAGTTTCCCACGTTCCCAACCAGTAGGTGAAAAGTTAACAGATGGCGCATAGCATTCAAGTGCAAACTTGGGTCGAATAATTTCCACGCCCAAAACAAAAATACTCTCCCTCAGACTCACATGGAAGCTCCCCCCAATTGGCCTCTGTAAATGGAACCATGTCTTCCAAACAAGTCCTCGGAGCTTCCATGCTTTGTTGCTGCTTGCCCCTCAAAACTTTTTGTTGGTTTAGTACGGAAACCCCAACTTGACTACCAAACACGTTAAAGCCTAAAGATCCAACCCAATAGCAGTCAAGCATGTTAGTCTGAGGGAAAGAGGGAGTATGGTCAAAATTTGCATCCGGGCGGCGGCATGCCGCAGCAAAGATGTGGGCTCACGCGGCATACGGATCGAGCCGCTTGGGAGCTGACCGCCCCCTTTGTGATGCTCAAGCCTGGACTCTTTCCAGGGGCCTACCCCGTACCAAGTCCGCAGGGACTTGACGCTAGGCCCTTTGGGTGGTGAGAACTCGACGGAAAAAAAAAAAAAAAACGTTTTAGAGTGAGACATGGGTATAAAAGGACACGGTGTTGTACTGAAATGATCAGAACCAAACTGAAGCGCCATCGAGTTCTCACCAAACCGAAGAACGTTGCTCTTCAGATTTGAGCCTTGGAAACGCGAAAGGCGAACACATTTGTGTGGAGGAGGGTTCTCTAGACCAAGCGCATAGCTGCGAGTGGGCACAGCCCCAAAACCAAGTCAGAACTCCTAAAGCAGTCTTTGCAACAAAACGAAAGCAACCGAAACCAAACCAACCAACCAACCAAACAAACAGACACACAGACAGGCAGGCAGGCAGGCAGGGCAGGGCAGGGCAGGGCAGGGCAGGGCAGGGCAGGCAGGCAGACAGACAGACAGTGACAGACAGGCAGGCAGGCAGGCAGGCAGGCAGACAGTGACAGAAGGCAGACAGGCAGACGGACAGACGGACAGACAGACAGACAGGCAGGCAGACAAACGCATAGACAGGCAGATGGACAGACACAGACAAACACACAAACAGGCAGACACATGGACAAACAACATGAGTAACATACTGTAGCATTGGAATTTGGCCATGTGGCCGTTGCATCAGGACAATCTAGGCGCCTGGAGATTGCTTTTGAGCAGACCATGCAAACGTGTGCCCAAATAGGCATAGCCAAATGGATGTTCCATGCTTCCAGTTGTTTCTTCCCTCAAAGACAACTGGGTGTCTCTCAGAATTGGACATGGGTGTCTGTTTGATGGTATCTACAACAAGAAAACCACCACTTTTCGGGGTACACACACACACACACCCTAGTCAAGCAACATCTTGGGTTTCCCTCGTTTTGCCTTCCTAACTGCCAAAACGAACGTTCTCAGAGAACAGAACCATTCGCGAAAGTGAATCCAATATTGGGAGCACTCGAAAACCAAGGACACCCGAGTCGTTTCTGAGCGAAGAATCCAAAACCGTTCAAGAACCTTCAACTAATCAAAACGTAACCAAAAAGGGGGAACTAAAAGGTGAAAAGGTCGAGTCAACTTTGGGCAAGTAAGTGAAGAGAAGCTCTTCCCGAACATCAAGTTGAACATGTCAAAAAAGTCTACAAAGGGCCAGAGGGTCAAATCCAAACCCACGCCACCGATGCAAACCAGCTAAGGACGCGTATGGATCCAAGCAAATGGCCATCAGGGGAACCAACCTTTAAACAAGAAACATGGATCGAAGGGTTCCGTGTCCCGAAAGCCACCCGGAACCATTGCCATTAGGGCAAACTGACTGAGAACGAAGCTGGAGGTCGTCATCGATACGCTTACCTCCCCTGGCGTCGGAAAACTCCGACAGAAACCGAAAGACACCAACCGAATGCATGTTCAAGGTGGACAATGGACACCACGAAACTTGGAACACCCAGATGACAGGTTTCCTTTTCAGGGAAGCGCCTTGGGCATTCGGGGCGGCTGGGTGGTTCGAAAGACAAAAACGGGACATCGAATCTGAGCAAGCTATAATTCTCCCACCGAACACGGATCCCCCCCAAAAAAACTCATGATGTTTTGTTCGATGTTTTTCGAAGTCGCAACCTCCCCCATAGTCTCTCCTTTGGTTGCAAGAAAGTCCCCAAACCGGCAAAGGCACCGCAACCCAGCTGGAGCAAAAAACGAGCTTGGCCCCAACATGGGCTTGCGTCCCTTCAGGTTCTTCGTTGCTGGAAAAACGAATCAAAAAGAACGGCTACACTGCAAAGAAGTGTCCGGTGCAAGGTTCACTGCCCCTGGAAATTCCCTGGTTGCTCCTCAGGGGATCACCATGGGGCGAGGGGGTGCAACCTATTGGCAGACACAGTGGATCCCAGGCAAGCCGCTATAGCAAATAGAAATCGTCCTTCTGGTTTTTCAAGGGCTTCTCTTGGATACCTGCAGGTACATGGACCAGTGGGTAACTGGGGTAGATCTACGGAGCAACTGTTGGCAGGGTGACCGATACAAGGACAGGCAACCGCATTGCTTCAGGGTTCAGATTCGACTTTAAAACACGTCACAGTTGAAAACGAGACTTCGTGTGCAGGCACTGGAAGGGAAACCATCAGGAAAACCACATGTGCCCCTATATTCACTCATGCCCATATGTTCAGATTGCGATTCATTCTCAGTGAACCTCACGAAATGAAATCCAGCAGAAACAACACAAACTTGGGCCCGCACTCAAACCAGGAAAACATGGGATGTTGCCCCAGCAACTCTCTTGCCAGAGAGAACCATTGACTAGGTCCTCCAGATTTCAGAGGTTAGACTACGGGTAGCCTTTTTCTGTCCTGGGGTGAGAAGGGCACCTCTCCCCCCCAATCCCCAAACTTCGGGCATCGGACCTGTCGCTCGCCGCCTGCGCCACTGCGCAAGGGTTCTCTCGCTCGACGACTCCCCCCTCAACTTGGGCGTTCCACCAACTGGCCGTGGCTCAAAAAAGCGGGTAACCCCAAAATGGGTTGCCCTGGTAAGTGGAAACATGGACCAAAACCTGCGGTCTGCCCCCTGTCTAAGTTCGAGCCACACCCAACTTGGTAAGTAGCCTGCAACCCATACCAGGCGTGCAACTGGGGTTTTTGGGCTTCCTTTATCGAAAAAAAAGAAACAACCATAACCTACTTGCCTCGGTTGAACACCCAGGAAGCCGACCGGACAAAAACCAAAAGGCTTCAGGCATGTGAGGTCCTTCAGGATCCGATTCTTTAAGCAAAACAACCCACCACAGAAACTATTCCAACCCCAGTGATTCCATGTACCTGGTAAAGGCAGGGAACCAAACAGGTTTCCCACCCAATAGGAAAAACCACAAGGAATTTCGGTGGCTACCTAATTACTGTGGTGGCTGGGATCCACTGGGCTACAGAATGGCCCTGTGGCTTGCAATGATGTATATTGGGCTTCGGCGTTTCCCCCGAATAAGAATATAAGTCAGGATGGTTGTTGGGGTGACAAACCTAACGGGCCCGACCTAAAGCCTCATAAACAACTCCAAATAACAACGTGGTTTTTTGGTTCTACGAGTTAGGCCTAGAGGGCTTACTCATTCCCCATGAAATTCGTAGGGTTGCCGTTTGGCTTCCCTTTGCAAGCGACTGAGCATGTCTCCACTGATTGGCTTCTCGCTGGAAGCCTCACGTTCCGCGTTCCTAGACTTAATTTTTAGAGAAGACTATTTAAGTGGCAAACACAAGCTGAGACTTTTCCCGGCCAGTCCACTCAAGAAGTGTTAAATAGCAACTTTGGATTGCAACCAGGAGGAGCATCCCAAGGAACCTCCTTAGACTAACTCAATTCCCACTAAAAGGGGCACCACCCCTGATTAGTATGGTCAACGGTCCTCCAGATTAGTTCATCCGAAGTTGAAATTATCTGAGCCAGAATCAAAACCCAGGTAGATGAAGGTTAGTACGGGGCAGTCCCGGCCCGAAAAATTGTTGCGGCTGCCTTTTCAATTCCTTACACGGTTCTTACCAACCGTTTTTGTACCAATCTTAGAAACATGTGTGCCTCAAATGCCCAGTGGATTTCCGTGGGAAGAAACGGGCATCCTTGTTTTGGTTGGTTGACTTTAAAGGGGACTTGTTTGGGTTGGTTGACTTTGCAGGGGATTTCTCGGTTGGCGGACTTTAAAGGGGATGTTTCTTGGGTTGGTTGACTTTACAAGGGAACCTTCCCCAAACAAAATATGGAACAAAGGGCATCCTTTTGATGGCGAGTTCACTTTAAAGGGGAATCTTCCCCAGAAAAAAAAGGAAGTTGAAACAAGTTGTTTGCTGGTTGGTTGACTTTAAGGGGAAACCTGCCCCCAAAAAAAGGAGCAAACAAAGGGCACAACATCTTGGGTGCTGTAGATCCCCCAGCAAAAAGGTTTATCTTTTTGCTGGTTAAAAGGAAATATGAGGGGAATCCCAAAAGTTAAAGTCTAAAGATCCAACCCAATAGCAGTAGAGACATGGGGCAAGAGGCGTGCCACCACTTTTATCACCTCGCTAGCCCCGCCTTGTCCTCGAGGGCGACCTGCTTCTTGCGTCCCTGCGGTTCCAAAATGCGCTTCCAAATCGGGGCTCACCTACAGCATGGCTATGCTAGGTCCTCCAGATTTGAGAGAGGTTAGAAGAAGTTGGTACCCCGATTTTTCCAGTTTTGTGTATTTTAGTAGGGGAAACCCTCCCAACCAAAAAAGAAACGGGAGAGAAAGGGCACTACTGGGGGACCTAGTGTAATTCCTTGCCCCAAGAATTCACCGTTTGAACGTTCGCAGTTTTGATTTGTTTCACATCTTGCCCAAAGGTGCTCAAAGACCCAAGCTACATCCTTGGTGGCGTTTGGCCCTCATGCAGCTGCGGCACCAAGTTTTGAAGGCGAGTGCCCGTGTTTGGAACCAGGGGTCAGGAGGTCAGGCAGGGCCAATGGCCAAGCAGGGGTATGGAGTAACGCGTTGCTCGGACAACTGTCAAGGAGACATAGTGTTGCATGCTACCTGCCTTTTCTTGGGTCTATATGGATCTTTTTTGAATGGCCTTGCCGGATCTAAGTTGGGGCGATTCAAATCCCCTGGCATAAAGCCCGGGTCCGCTCAAGCTGTCCCGTGGACCGTCTGGTGTGGATCAAATTCGTCAAATTGGACATCCATTGGAAGGTGGACAACAGGAAGTTGACGAAAAACAGAAGGCCCCTGGCACCCGAATAAAACCACAGACCCTTTTAAACGAAACGTCGTCTGGCAGAGGTGGGGGAGTATTCGAAGGTCTGCGAACTTCCGACAGAATTTCCTTGGCCCTTGGACCGAAGGAAGACCACCTTCTGCGTGAAGTCTGACTGGGGGTTGATCAATATTCTGTGCAGCCCTGTGACCAAGGGTCACCCAACCCATGCGCGAAAAACATGTTGTTTTTTGGTTGTGGTTTACCCCAATGGTCACATGTAAAGGACCTCTTGATCAACCCCCTTCTCAACCAACCGTTGCTCATCTTGAGATCCTATTGAAAGCTTGCTTGATGGGAATGACTTGTGTCGGGCTATTTTTTTCTTGGTTGACGGGGAAAGGGGCTGCTGTTCTCTGCTCAAAACATAGTTGGCGTTTCCATTGGCCCGTGTCAAGATACAGGTGCGCTGGTAAGGCTCGGTACCAGTTTCACTTGGTAAGGGAAACCAACAAAAATCCCCGACCCATGAGGGTCTGAGTGTTTGGTACATAACACTACCTTGGCCCAATTCTGGGGGATACCAAACATCTGATTTCATATTCAGCCTACCCCTAAGCATCTGATTCGGGACCCTCAATGGGTGGAATGGCAGAAGGTTGATCTCAAAAAGGCCAATGTTGAGCTACAAGATTCTTAGGGACTCTCCACTAAAGTGACATCCTCGCAGGTGCCATTCTGAAAAAGTTACCCCAAGCCTCAACGCATCACCTCAGGCCGGTCTGGCCCCCCCCCTTCAGCAGCTTTGGGCGCCGCAGGCTCCTGATGCTCTTCCTGCTGCATGTCAAGACTAGTGCCGTCCTCATCCTGATCAAATCCACTGGGAAATTCTGGCCCAGGCAACAGGTCCAAGCGGGCCAGGCGCCAGGCTGTAGGCGGCGCCAAAAGATGCTTGATGCACAGATGAGTGTCATTGAAAGAATAGAAGCTGCAATAGCTTGTTGATGGGCTACTCAAATTGTCCAACTCCTTCTGGGTGAGGTAGGGCTGGATGTGGCGCAACTGGAGCCCCTCTGCCGCTGGGGCATCAGTGAGCGCGTTTCGATCTCGAAGCAACTTATTGATGGGAACGCCACCCCGAAAACCCCCTCACTTGAATATGGGGTTGATCAATTTTCCGTTTGGCCCCCGAAATTTCCCTATGTGGGAAATGTACATTATTCTTCTCAACCCCCATATACTTTCCTTTGCTTACGTTCACTGGACAAGATGAAAACACATTTCAGCATTGATATATTCCCTTTATTTGTCCCTTATATTTTTTTCTAAAGAACACAATGAACAAAAACAGGGGAACAAACAGCATATTCTTGAACCAAAATCCCCCCCCCCCCCCCCCGCAACGCGTCGATCGAGGGCCTCCTTTGAAGGCGCGTCCGAGGCTGCGTCCGCCTCATCGTTGGGCCTTGCGACGGAGCAAGCGCTTCACGCGAGCCGAAGCGAAGTTGAGTTGGGACTCCTTGCCTTCCATTTGCTTGAGGCCCGCGAACTATGTCCAGTGAAATCGATTCCCGTTGAAACCAACAAGGCATAATAACAAGTAGTCTTAAGCAAATGGAAGTTGCTGGAAACCAAGATTGTACCGTTGAAGTTCATGGCTGAGAAGGGCAAATGTTCGGCTCCTCTCTCGAAATTCTATATGGTGAATGGTTGGGCTCCGTGCCGGAGCCCTGTCGATGGAAACCCCACTCCCCCCAAAACCGAAGCTGCCCCCGAGGGAAATCAGGAGGTGTAGACCCTCGAGTCAGCGGTCGTACACCCAGGTTTTCGTTGAGGGGGGTAGCGGGCATCTTAGACCCTGGCGTTTGTGGGGCCTGGGGTAGGGAAATCACCTTACGGCGAGTGTTTTAGGGCAATATCCAGGAAACATGGTTGGTTCACTCAAATGCCCAGTGGATTCCCATGGGAAAATAAGGATCGGCATCCATTTTTGAAGGTTGCAACTGGGTTCACCTGAGCTGATGGCCAAGTCCTAAACTTCTTGTGTTTCGCTGGGAGGTTGCTGGTAACCTGGCAGCAAAACATTGGAGCCCATTAATAACCCGGTACTCAACTACCGAGGACACCAAAATGTGCTTCCCAATTTGAAAGTGCCGGACACGGGGAGTGGGAAACCTTTGCCAGCTTCAACTTCTGAGGTGAAGATCATAAGCCCATCCCTCCGGACCTGCCGGGGTTCAAGGGAAGCCCACCTGAAACCCGGAACTGGAACGTCAAAAGCCAAACTTGTGCCGTATGTCTCGAACTATCCCCTTCCTTCTCAGCACCAAAGAACCATGGCCCTAAGGTTTTCGGGTTGCCAAAAGGAGGAGGGTCAAGTACCTCCCTAGAATCCGTGGACTCTTACTGGGTCCTCCAGTAGAGAGATTAGAATAAGGGTACCAACTTTTTTTGCTGTAGTCTATTTTAGTAGGGAACCCTCCCAACCAAAAAGGGGTGAGAAAGGGCACCTAGCTGGGGGGCCTAGCTTAGGGTTTGGGAAAATGGCTCGAAACGGATTCCTCCGGGCATGCCAGCTCTCTGCCCATACCACTTGATCATAGATCGATCGCGGGTGCAACTTCAAAAGCAGCGATCCGGATACCGTCTCAAATGACCCCCCCCGCCCCGAATCGTCATCAACTAATTGGGTGTACAGACAAGTTTGTAAGTTGTTGGTAGCCTAAAGCTAGGTCATAACAACCCATTTTCTTTGAACCTAAGTGGAGTTATAACCTTGTTATGAGGAGGAGTTATCACCCAGGCGGCCAACCACACATCCAAGCAGGGATTCCGCTTTCCGGGAATCCCATTGAGCCAACCAGGAAGTCAATCAGTCAACGCTGCCATGGACATCAGCAATTTTTCCAGCCCTGCCTCTCTGTGAGGCGCAAGTACCGCACGTAGAGCATAGGGAAGAACTTGATCATCATCCTCGCATCGAAGGTACGGTTGAGGTCGTGCCCCGAACTTCAGGGAGACTCAGGTCGAGTCAGCCTTACTTTAAATTGAACGGGTGGTGAAAATGCCCAAAACATATGGGGTACGACGTCTTGAGGGTCTTGACATGCGTCAGGTTTATGCATTGGCTCATATGGATTTCTGCATGAGTCTCCAATGGTTCACCGCAACTCGCCAGGCACGATCCGGATTCCGAAAGTGACCGCTTCTTCTTGGTGAACCCCAACACTGGTTGCCCACAAGCCCGAAAGGTAAACATCATATTGACCCCATATTAACCAACCCCAGCTCATTAATTAAACTGGGGTTCATTAATACGGGGTCAACATTGGAGGTCAAACAACAAACGATTGGTTTGGGTTGAGACAAACCAAGGGGGATTGGTGCCCTGAGTGAAATGGGCTCAGTTGCCAAAAGTTGCCCTGCAAAACTCAGAAATCAAAAGTGATCACCCTTTGGGTCTTTGAAAAACCGAACCTCGGGGAAATGGTTTCAGGGCATATCCCGTGCATTCGCTTTGGTTGCAAGTGAGAGGGAGAAAGATTGGTGTCCTGTTTAGGAAAATACAATGGCTCCGGTAGATGATTGAACCATCAGGTCCTCTGTTTTTTAACCAAACGAAAAAGGATACCTACTGTGGATGGACGAAATCCATTTCGCACCACCTAAGAAACCCTGGAATTATTTGATTCCCCAACGTAAATACCAACCAACGTTATGGTTTCAACCATGGTTTCATGAACCGTGGTGTGAGAAACTCGCGGATTTCGCCACCACCCAGATGGGAGATTGATTGATCTGCGGCCAAAAACGTCGTTTTCTCTTGTAAGCCTCCATTTGCTTAAGTCCCCTGGAAACAAATAATGAAATATGTCCAGTAGTGATGGATTCCCTTTAAAACCAACCGGGAAAAAAATGAAGCCAATGAAAGCAAGCTCCTTCCCGGTCCTCTGAGTGAAGCCAGAGACTGTTCTGTAGACCTCCTCCATCGGCTCATCCTCGCGAGGGCTTCCACCAGCCCACCAGCCCCGGGGCTCACCCCAGGTTGCTACAGGTGTAAACCGCTGGCTGGGATTTGTTTGGGTGGAGTCTCCATAGCCCTTTAGAAATCATGACCCCTTTGATTTGGGCAGTGCCCATTTTTTTTCTACTGGTCATGGAGACACCAGGCAGGCGATGACTATTGGGTATGGGTCAAAATGAAACCACAAGACAACACATGCAGACTTGTTTGTCCTTTTCATTGACCAGGGCGTCCCATTTACGTATTGTTCACCCACGCCCAGTTCTGCCAAAGAAAAGGATAAACTCTCTGCTTGACGACCTTTCAGAATCCATTCCACGGACTTCAGTGCTTGACAAGGAGTCGTCAAATTTAGGCGTGGTTCTTAAAGACTCGGTCCCACGCTATGGAGTAACGGGGCAGAACTGAAACCGAAGCCCATTGGAGTCGCAGCATTTGGACATCGAGTGGTGTTTGTTTGTTCCCTTGAGATTTGCATTGACGCATCAAAGCCTTCCGCGAAACCTTCCGCGAGGTGAAAGCATGTTTCTATCTAAGTTTGTATAGGTGCTTCTGCAGGCAAGCTGCTGCTGGAAACTGACGGTAGCTTCCGCGGGGGACTTCGTGTGCACGGTGTGCTAATCGTGCTTGGCAACAACCACCCAGCTGGAATCAAACTACTATGTGCAAATCAACAAGGATCTTTCTGCGAGCTTCCGCGGAAGGAAAGCGCTACCTTTTGTGTTGATATCTCAGCATCTATACATGTTTGCTTGAGAGGAAAGAAAAAGCAAAAACACACTCATGGCAAAATGGGTAGCTTGTTTAAAGAACTCCTTGGCAGTCTGTTCCTTGCATGCTTTTTTGGGGACTTTTCACAATTCTAACTTTAATATGCCAAGGTGTTGATTGTGGCTCAAATCCTGAGTTTCAACATACTCTGAACAAGCGTTCGGTTCAGTAACTGCGTTTTGCAAGTGAACCGTTGGGTCATGGTGGAAGGAGTAAACATTTCAAGTGAACCACATCCAGCCACAAACCTTGCCGGGGATGAAGCAAGAACATCAAGCAGATCACTCCGCAGGTATGCGATGTTTCTGCACCGTCGTTTGCAAATTGTAAACCACGCGCCGGAAAAGGGAACTCCCCTAGAGGAATGTCAACAACATGAGCTCGTAGACCCGAATTGGAGAGCTCGAAACCCATCATGCTGACCTCATACCAATCAACCCCACTTTATTCGTTGCGGGGGGTGGGGGCCATCCAAAAGCGTATTAACAAACTGGGGATTTCTACGGGGTCATCAAAAAATCGCCGCAGACCCGTAACATAACCATTTAGCTGAACTCCCATGGAAAAACACCATAATTCCAGTAGTAGATTCCCTGTAAAACCAACGAGGGGGACGTTATAAATATGCTTGAGCAAATGTAACCGCAGACCTCCTTTTTCGGTGTCGCCAAAAACAAGGCGAACAGATCCTCATAAAACCAGCAAGTGGGAAATGAAACCTAGTCTGAAGCAAATGGAAGGAAGTCAAACAACTTGGAAGAAACAACTGCACTGCAAAAGACACGGGGAAAAACACAAGAAACACGGGCCTAAGGCCCTCGTAGATCCTTCAGATTTGAGAGGTTAGAATAAGGGGACCAACATTTTTCTGTAGTCTATTTTAGTAGGGGAACCCTCCCCCAAAAAAGGGGGACCTAGCTGGGGGACCTAGCCTCCTTTTTGCTGCAGACCTCCTCACTTCCGGTGACGCAAACCAAAAAAACAGCCTCATTGTTTCAGCATGATCAAAGTCACCCCAACGGTGGGTTCAAGGAAACAACCACAGTCTCTGACTTGGATAACCAGAAAGCGTCAAAATAACCCCAGAAAAAAGGGCCAAAAGGCTCCTCGTGCCAGAAGGCTTGCTCGGCCACCTTGGTCTCCATCTCCTGCGCCGAGTTTGACGGTTGGCGGTTTTTTTCCGGCAGTCCAAACAGGGAAAGACGTGGAACTTCATGGAAGAAACCCAGAGGGTCCAAGTACCTCATGAGGATGGCTCTTGGGGGGTAAAAAGGGGCAAAATGGAGGCACAGGGTATGACCCATGGCATGGAACTTCGAGGCGGAAGCACCCGCGTTTTTGCTTTTTGTTGGGGTGTCCGAAGCTTCGCTTTTCGGCTGAAAGAACTCCGAACTCCGAGCTTCCGGGACCGAAATTTCCGATTCGTCGAGGAAAGGGGTCCAGGCACCCTCCTTTTCGGTGCCAGCGAAAGGGCACCTGATGTCTTCATGGGTACCTGCAGTATATTCCCCCAAAGCACCGCTTGCATATCCCCATTGACATCCCCAGTTTTAAGGTCTTAAAATAGGGGAACCCCAAAAAGAGCTGGTTTAAGAAAGACACACTCACATGAAGTTGTGGACCTTGTGAAAAGAACCATGCAATGCATTTCGCCGTTTCCCTTGAGAGTTCAAGTCGGACTCGACGGGTTCCAAACCAAACCATTGGCGATAGGGCCAACAGGGTCCCTCAACTTGGTCAACGTTTGCTTCCCAAATTTGTTGTTCATCGGTTTAGTCAAGGGCAAAGGTGTAGGATGGTCCCAAACGTTGACCCAGTGTACCCACCTTAAACCCATGCTAGATGAACCTAAACCATTCCTTTGCCGCACCCAGCCCAGCCTATACCTAAGCGCTCTCTAAAGCAACCCAAAACCAACCCTCCACCAATTTCCAATCCAACCAACACCATGAACCCACCCAAACCAACCCTAAACCCACCACGAACGCATGCACTCACGCACCGGAGCTTATTTTGGGCAGAGACCCCAAAGGAGTGCGAAAATTGGTCCGAAATCACCAGGATCTGCTTACTTGTCCGCAACTTGACCTTCTGCACAAAGAGCCTCCGAAACATCCCGAAACGCCACGGTTTGGGTTCCATATTCATGAGAGTACCTCCGTTGGCGCCCATAGTTCCCGTGTCTCTGGACTCGCGCAAGGCCTTGCTGTACTTTGCGATGAAGAGCCTGAGACACACCGCTTGCAAGCCGGGCATGGCGCCTTTTTCTGGGCGTGCTGATCATTTTCCCGGCTCTTCGCCTTTTTGAGTAAGGGGCAACAAATCGCTACAAGGAGTGTGCTGGACACCTGCATTGCACACCCGTGCTTTGAACTGATCACCTGCTGAGCGGGTAAGGGAAGAAAGGACTTCGTGAAGGGCTCTCAAATCCACTGAACTTGTGACGTGGTTTCTATGATCCTCTTGAGGACATGCTCAGGTCCGGAACCGGCCTTCCTAGAACATAAGAAACACAACATGCCACAAGCTGCGAGTAAAAACAACTATGTATATGTATTATATATATATATGTATACATACATATCATATGCAGATATACGATTAAAATGCCACAAACTCCGGAACCACACAAAAAGCAAAATCCAAAAAACCAAAAAAAAACCGATTTGCCTCACCCCAAGCTGGTGGGCAAGACCTATGGCATCCTCTTGCGGGACTTGATTTGAAAGTGAAGCCCACTCCAAAATATAATCCGTCGAAAAAAAAGGACACGCCCAGGTCCTGAAAGAAACATGAAGCTGAGGCGGCAGCGCGTCCGCCATCATCGCAAACATTAGGGCCAGCCCAACCTCGCAACTGGGCCATTCCCCGGGTTTGGAGAAACACGGGAGAAATTCCCCGGGTCAAAATGGCACCATCGGAAGTATCGTCAGGAATCTGAACCGAAAAGACATGGCGGGCCCCTTTGCGGGTTCCATGTTAACATGGGGAGCAGATATACGAGAATGGTTGTCCATTGTTGGCTTTGCTTTTTATATAAAGGTCGGCTTCGGTGTTGCTTTGAGCAAGGTTTGTCCGATTTCACGTCGGGTGGCTTTGTGCTGGTTTCATGTTTGGTTTTGTGCTGCTGTCTTATTGGGTTCACGCCGGCCTCATGGTGATTTAATGTCGGAGTGGTTTTTCATCTTGGGTCGCTTACAGAAAAAACAAAAGAAAGAACACATGTTGGCTCTGTTTCGGATGAAACTTTATATTGGGTCCCGTACACCAACCACATTCGGTTTCATATAAAGTGACTTTATGCCAGTTTCATGTTGGTCCCACTTTGGGTGCTTTCATACTTCGCCTTGAGTAAACACACATATAATTTGCACCATGCGCCCAAATTGTTGGCACGTCACGGTGACCCACAAAGATTCGCCTGAAGAGAAGCTCGGTCCTTTCGATTCGGGGAGGCCGGGAGGCCTCACCTGCAGGATGAGGTAACACAAACTCAGTTGGGCTTGTCCAATTTTTTTGGGGACCCACCAAAATTGTGTTTTTTTTGGTTTCTCCTTCAAACCAACCAAGAACCCGGGGTTCCCCCAAAAAACTGACAGACAAGTTTTCTCTGGGCAAGCTGCCATGCAAACAGGACATAACCAAGGACTGTCATGGGCCCAAGCTCGCTCCGAGACGACCTGACTGTGGCTCAAAAATTGGTACGCAACTAGGTCCTCCAGCAGAGAGGTTAGAATACGGATACCCTTTGTTCTGGATGTCTATATGAGCAGGGGAACCCTCCCCCAAACAAGGATAAAACTGGGGGACCTAGCCAACATTGCACCTTGGTAAATGGAAACAAAGGCTAAACCCGCTTCCAATGGAGACCCAATTGAAACCGGCCGGTGTTGTCAAATACCCAAGATTTAGTAAGATCACTTTTCAATAAACCTCATATCCTGCTCCAGTTGAGATGGATAAACCCGATTTGAATACTGGTTGATCTGGTGCCGATCTGTGCGGATATGTTTTTCCGTCCGCACCCCAACCTTCATCCGCTCAGTCATGTTTTCGCAAGTCGCGTCGAGGCAAGTCACGTCGAGCGCACGTTTGGGGTTCCCATGCTTCCCCGTTACCATCACCCCAGGGTCAACTCAAAGAGGATTCCAAGTACCAGTAGAGTAGCTAACCAGCCAGTTTCCATTGAGTTTTAAAAGCAGGCTTCCCTTGGTTACCTATACAGGAAAATGGACGTGGGAACTGTAGGGAACCCTTATCGGACATCCTCAGGTAACCAGCTCCTCTGCAAGAAGGGACACGAATCCTGCAGGCCGATCCTCAGTTGCCCGCCAAGCAGGCAGCACTTGATCTGTCCAACCCTTGGTATGGCAGCAAAAACACGTGCCTTTGCAGCCCCCCAATAAAAAGTAAACAGAAACAAACAAAACAACAGCCTAAGCACATACCAACCACAGTGAAAGCATTCACCCCCTCTCAACAACGGGATGATATTAACTGGTGCAGGATCCATCGACATGGACATCAGAAATAAACGGTTGGAGTTTGCAACCACCCGCCACGTTTGAAAACCGTCGCGATCCTAAAGCGACATTTGAAATCCTGTCTTCCCCCCCCCCCCCCCCGCCGCCAAAATGGCGATTGCTTTCCTTTTGGTTTTCTCTTTAAATCCACGCAAAAGGGGGGGACCCTGAGAAATCAGAATACGGGCACCCAATGGTTTTCCAAAGTCAACCAACCCCAAGGCCACTAGGTCCAGAAACACACACCCAACCACCCTTAAAAGGATAACAGCACCCGCACCCTCAAATTACCTTAAATTTGAGCTGGAGGAAAAAACACCGTGTGACGTCCAACAAATTCTTCTTGTTGGCTTCAATTTCCAGAGCAGCACCTCATCCTCCTCTTTGGGGCCTTTGGGCTTTGGGTGGGTCGCCAAAACCGCCCAACCCCAGCTCCGAGCGCTCCGAACCCCGAGAGCTCCGAGGGGCCACCTGAGCACCACGGCGTCCTGGGACCGGTCCCACACGAAGCCCAGGCGCTGCTCCGTCGCCGCGTCGCCGAACTGCGCCAGCCAGCCGGCGGCCCAGCTGGGCCGGCCGAAGCCTCGGAATGCCCGCAGCTGGATTCATTGGAGGCTGGGAACCAAGGGAAGCTTTGAAGAATGTTTGGGTTCCGGAAAAAAAAAACACCGCCAGGCTGGGATGGCTACCAGTCTTTCATGTTAGCCAGTGGATTTCAGGCGTGGCAAGCCGCTATAGTAGGTAACTTAAAGCCTACTTTATAGTTAAATGGAATCACTGGAATATTTACCCTAGCTGCAAGAGGTAGGTGGTCTGACTGGGCGTCTGGGGCTAATGGGCTTTATGTGTGCGATTCTACTGAGTACCTTTTCTGGGTCGTGACTCCTCCAATGGGGCCCCCCCAATAGAGAAATCATGGCGACCAAATCCTTAAGGGCCCTCAAAAAGCAACCCATTCCAACAACCAATCGAGACCCTTAGGGCAACAATCAAGTCGCATACCCAACCAACGGGCGCAGCTAGCACACCTTTATTTAGTGGAGCTTTATGGGTAGGCCACAATTGGGCGGTGTGCCAAGAAATGCTAATAGGCACGTGCCGCTTCCAGCCATCCACAGGGCTGGGTTTTTAAGCTCAGGCTTCCGTGAGCAGGTGGCATGTGGGCTATCCTTTTCTTGAGCCTTCCCTTTTCTGGGATCGTGTTCATGCCACACAAACGGACCACCCACCTGGTATTTATTGATTTCTGGTTTTTTGGGGAGCGGGCTACCTTGAGACACACACCCATTTGCGTGTGCGCACGTCTTTTCCCTCTTGGCTTCTGAGTGGATGCCCGGGAAAACACAAATCAGTGAACAAACTGTGTGTACCACTTTACATGGGCCAGACTCAAACCGATTTAAGCCCAACTCAACTCGCAGAGTGAGCTTAACTTGGTGAACGTCCAACCCTAAACCTCGGCATTCGACATTGTTCGCCATGGTAGGTGACACTGGTAGATGACTGGACCCAAACTGAAAACTCTGGATATTCCATTTGTCGACCAAACTTACCCAAACAGGACAATGCACCGAAAAAGGGTGGCTTCCCTTCTGCTTACCCTTGCAGACAAATTACAAAAGCAAGGTACCGTCACGATCAAGACACCTGTTCTATTGTGGATGGACAAATCCTGCACCACGTGGTAGGTGGTTTATCAGTGCCTATGGGGAGTTTGTCCATCCGGAGAATCTTGGCCAAATTCTGGGGTGCTTAGGACAAAACAAATGTTTGGACTATGCTCCCTAATATTAATCCAGTGAGTGCCAGTTACCAGTTGCCACAGTAACCAGCGACTGTCCTCTTGCTTTTCTCATTTGGGTTACCTATGGGGGTGTCGTTTTGAGGCTACCCCTTCTTTAGTAGTTGTGAAGGAAAGCCCGAAGGATAACACCCTTGTTTTGGGGTCTCAAAAAAAAAAACACGTTTGGGTACCTGGACCCTCAAATGTCCCACTTAACATGGGTAATTGCCCCAAACACAAGGGGTGAGCTCTGTTTATGGGGTAGTTTGGGGGTCCAGTGAATCATCGGGTCGAATCTTTGTTTTGAGACCAGGTGTGGCACCCCTGGCCGCCCCCGGTCCGGTCCCCCTTGTTTTCGGGTCTCATTGGAAAGAACAAACACCCGCCAAAAGTTATGCCATATGCCCAAGACACACGCGGCGAAATCCCTTCTTTTTTCGGTGCGGCACCCCTGGCCGCCCTTCCGGGATCCGTGCAGTCGGATCGATCAGTGCGAGCCCGGCCTGGTGTCGCCAGAGTACCGAAGCCCCGCCAGGACCGGGAGAGGCTCTCCAAGCAGCAGGTCCTCTGCGACAAGGCGAGTGCGCGCAGGCGGGGGACCCAATATCCAACGTCTCCTCCTTTGTTTTTCCCCTGGGGTGGGAAACCCCTTGCCTTTAACCCATGCTTTTGGCACAACTACTGCACATGTTGGTATGTCATGTCCAGCCCTATACATATCGGTGTGATAGACGCTCATATGTAGTCAAGCTTAAGCTATAAAACATATGGAAGGGGACTCCCCTTTTCTCAGTTGCCCAAAGTACTAACCGATCACCTTTTCGGGCCATGCACCAAAAAAGGGACGAAGAAAGGTCAGATCCGGTCGTTCGCTTTGTCCAGGAAAAAATGGTGTCCCACGAAAAAACCTGCCGGCCCAAACCTGCCTGGAAATTAATTTGCCTTCATCGCGCCCACGGCAAAAGGGCATGATAGAGATAACCAAGTCGAGCATGTTCCACTTGAATGCGTATGGGCGTGTGGCTTTTTTAGGGGACCCAGAATGGGTGGTGTTCCTTTTGATTTTCATGTAAAGCCATCACAAAAAGGGTACCAACTCCAGGAAGATGAGCCACCCATAGCAGTTCAATCTTTAACACTGTGCTATTGCCCCAAAGTTATGGGGCGGATTCCCCCTTTTATGGGTAGTTTGAGGGTCCAGGTACCTGTTTGTTGGATTGGCTTGAAGGGTTCAACATGTAAACATCATCCCTTTTAATGTTCACCTCATATAAATCAACCCCAGTTTATCAATAGGGGGGTGTGCCTGGGTTTAGTGGGGAATCAGACCACTTTTGGAGGGGGCCCCACCCCCCTATTCATAAAATGGGCGTCATCAATATAGGGGTCGACATTGAAGGGTTTCCCCTACTGTGGATGGACGAAATCCTGCACCACCTAAGACACCCTGGAATGATCATTTTCCCCTGCAAATACCAGAAAACAATGGTTTCCCATCGCATCAAAGTGGTGCGAAGTGGATTTTGTCCATCCACAGTATTTCACCGCCTGTCAGAACTTTTTTTCCCCCAAAACTAAGGCCCCGGGCTGGCGATTGAGCACGCGGCGCGGCGCGGCCTGCCCAAAGGCACTCATCTTGGAGACATCTGGACTGCACACCGCCACGAAGGTCGTTGCGCCCATGGGCACGTGGATGTCCTTAGACTTGTTTTTCGCTTCCCCACGTTTGCCCCACCTGAGTCCTAATCAAAACCCGGTATTCAAATGGTCTTCCCAGAAACATGTAAAGGACTAAGAAGGCGGCCGCAGCTAATTATAGTTGGGATTGTCCCTTACTAACCTTCATCTACCCGGGTTTTGATTGTGCGAGAGATGCAGGGAGGTGGGTTCCCCGAAGCATCCATCCGATTTGGGTCCTGCACCACCTTGAAACCATGGAGAACCATGGTTTGTTGGTATTTACAGGGGGAATCATCATTGCAGGGTTTCTCAGGTGGCGCAGAATTTCGTCCATCCACAGTATGGTTTCCTTTAGTCGGGAATCCCCAAATCGGTTCATTCCCCCCCAAAAAAACTGATCCTGGAAACTGGAGGTTGGCCCAAAGCACACCCAGCGAATCCTACCAATGGCCCGTGCCCCCCCCAAAAACTTCCGATCGCTGCGGGGATGGAATGAACCCAGGGATTCCCGAACAAAGGACAGCAGCAGTTGCCATCGTTTCTCGGTTGCTTTCCGCTCCCCTGCCAAAAGTTTAACTTTTAGTGGTTTAGTGGAAAACCCATTAGTTGGCAAAAAGTTAAAGTCCTAACAGCCAAGCAAAATGCACCAAAGGTTTATAGGGGTCATTCCCTCATTCGGTGCAGCTTCGGCTTTTCGACCCTGCGAGGCCTATGGAACCGACATGTGAGTGGTGGACTTCCCTTCAAGGGCCGTGCCCTGTTGTTGGATTGACTTTGAAGGGAAATGTTCCTCCAAGAAAAATGGAAACAAGAGCCTCCACTCAACCAATCTCCCAAAAGCGGGCCTGAAACACCACGTTTTCTTCCAACCGCGATGTGAATAACAAAAGAGCTATTTTGACGAAATGTATGCCTCCAACTGACTGTTCAAAGTGAACGGGTCCATCGTATAGGACATTGCCCCGCTGTCGCAAAGGGTGCGAAAGGCAGCCCTTTTGAACAACTCTCATGACGCCTGGCAACCGCACTTTTTCCTGGGAAATCCTGCTGCTGATATACCCGGATGTCCTCCGGCAAAACACCGGGTGACTCACTCACTCCGTTTGGTACATGAGCCACCCCCTCGTTCTGTTTGGAATTCCCCACGTTGCCCAAAGGACCAGAAATGAAAGGCTGCGATGACAAAAAAGGCGCCGGCTCAGGGAAACCAATTGGCTAAAAGGTCGATTCGCTTTGGTCGCAAGTGAGCACCAAACAACAAATGCCCCAAATCGACGCGACCGGTGTCTTTTTTTAGGCCCCCCCCGCCCACCAAAAAAAAGAAAAGAACACATGACAGGTGTGGGAAGGGTTATTTTTTTTGGTTCCCCGTTAAAACAGACCGTGCCCTTTTTTTGAGGGTACCCTCTTTAGGGTCTGTTTCAAGGGAAATCAGAAGGACACCAGCTATTTTACACGGTCCCCCTATTTTGACATGGGGTTGATCAAAATGGTCCTTTGGGTAAGATGACCAATGGGGGACACTAAAAACATATGATACTCCCGACTAAATGGGAAAAGTCATCCATGGTCATTTGGGGGCCGAACGGGATTTTGATCAACCCCCCCCTCCCCCCCCACATACCCGAATGGTTCAACCCACAACCCAGCTTTCCAACTTCTAGGACGGCAGGACGAACCTGCAGCGAAACCGAACTCCCATTCATTAGTTAGCCCAAGTCTCTCCGCACTGCTTGACCACCCGCATGAAGGTGATCCTCAAGGAACATGTGACAGTCAAAACCTCAAAACTTTATAAGACGTTGTTCCCGGGGTTGGGAAATCGTGAGTATGGCAGAGACCAGGGGTCCCAAATTGATGGATGGGAACAAGTGAAGGATTGCAACTCGACAATGGGACATCGTCTAAGCCTTTGAGCCGTCCTCATTGTCAACATTCCCCAACGAAGTCAAGTGTCCCACAACTCTTCCCATTTCCTGCAAATTTGGGAGACCTAATTCAATGGTTGACTGGGGATGTCCCCGCAGGGGTGCACAGGAGAACACATGGGCTCCGAGATCCTTGGTTCCCATTCTGTGCCCAACGGACCTGGAAATACCAGTTCACCTTGTGGAACCTGGACCAAATTGGACCAAACTTGGAAAACATGAAAAAGTCGACTCGCTTTGGTTGCAGCATTTTGCCTTTCTCTAGGGGTACCTTCCATTTCCATTCTTTCCAGAAACCTCTGGAAACCCAGGGGAAACGGATTCGTGTGTGAGAAAAGAACGATAGTTGAAAGGAACGGTCGGCATCAACCCCTGCCATTCCAAAGCTACTTAGCCTTCAGCCTACATGCTGATTTCCGATGCTTCTGGAACTTGTAGCTACCATGGTTTCGGAACAAATCAGAGAGCTACTGCTATATCTATATTGGCAATGTGGAACACGCCCTTCTCCACAAGCAGCTACCTACGATGGCCTTGGAAAATCTGCCACGCGCCCCCCCCCCCCCGCCCCGTCGCCCCCCGGTCGCCCCCCGTCGCCCGTCGCCCCCTCCCGTCGCCTCCCGTCGCCCCCGCCCCCCCGCCCCCCCGCGCCGCGAGCGGCAGCTTGGGCCCAGCGGCGTCTCTTCAAGCTCAGCCAGCGCCCGCAGCTCCTCCGGCGGCGGCTCACCGAAGGGTCGCCAGAAGAGCTGCGGGTCCTGCGACGAACTGGGCCTGAGGCCTGAGGCAGCAGCCCCGGGTGTGGCTCATCTTTTTGGGGGACCCCCGCAACAAAAAACAACATGCCCTAAGGGTCATGACCCTTCAATGCAGACCCCCGGACCCTCCAATGGAGAACCTCGACCCCTCAAGGCGCTCAAGGGCCCTCAACAACAACCCATTTGGAGGGCCCAAAAACAGTTGGGATCCTTAGGGTGAAAATCATGAAAGTGTTTCTTTTTGGTGTTCCTTCTGGTGTCCTCTTAAAACCAATCACGAAGTGCCTGGTGTTCCTTTTCGTGCCCCCTTAAAAACTAAGCAAAAGGCCTGCCTTTTTTTTGGTGAAGCAACAGGCCCGGCTTGGCCTTCAATTTCGTGTCGCCTTAAACTAAGCCCAAGGCTGAGGAAACTCATCCCTGTTTGGTTGAGTTCAAAGGGCTGGGCAACTGGGCAAAAGCAACCTCCACATAGGTGTGTTGTTTTTTAGGTGACCCCCCCCCAAAAAAAAACAAAGAAAGAAAGAAACAAACAAACAAAAAAACACAAAACAACAAAGGATGGGTTTCCTCTTGGCGTCCTGTTAAAACCGAACAAAAGGAGGTTCCCCCCCCAAAAAGACAGGCACGTCTTAATGGGCACCTGCACCTTGAAACTAGCCAAAACCACATCATGGTTGCAACCACCCCATGAGTTGCCACATCCTATTTGAAGGGTTTGAGGCTATGCGTGAAAGGATTCGAAGCCCCTGGATGTTGATGTTACTTGACCACTCCAAAGAAGGAGATCCAAACCAAAAACCCCCTCACCCCCTTCTTTAGAACAAAAACCATTTGGAACATGGCGGCGGTTTCCTGAAAAGGCAACTCTCCGTGAAGCAACCGGAGCAAGGTGCCAGCCTCAAAGATGACCACAACGCATGAAATTGCTGGGTTGACGTTGGAAGGGGAGCAACAAATTAAGCTTTAGCAGTTAAGTGGGGATTTCAACCACTAAATCACAATAAGCAAAAATGTAAAATGCTTCCCAACAACAACCGTGATTGGTCCATTGAAGTGACATCTCAAAACAAAAACACCTTCCAGTGGTTTCAACACAACCCGTCGACTCATGTTATGAATGGCATTCCGAACAGGCTGGGGCCAACTTCTTCTTTCAACACGCGCTGTTCGGTGTCCAGTTCAGGGGGACCAGGGTATGATGGAATCAACACATGTTGCTTCTTCTCGGACCGCTTTCGCCCCTGCTAAAACCCATCCACCTGGGAGGTCCACTTGCATTTGCTTCGCCCCTGGAACAAATAACAAAACATACTTGTCCAGTGAAATCGGCTCCCTTTAAAACCAAGAGGGACAAAAAACAAAACCAATTTCAGCAAATGGAGATCTAGAGCCACCATGGTCAACGTGCCCCAAAGGATTTACTCACGCCATGGCACCGGGGCTCCCTCCAAGGACATCACATGTTCCAACCTCGTGCTATGTTGGTGGGAGGGAGGCTAAGTAAGTAGCTTCTTGATGTTTAATCATAAAGTATCTGTCCAACCTTTGGTATGCTCGCAAAAAACTGTCCTTTTTGCGGGCCCCTGCTGAAAAAGAACAGAATCAACAAAATGCAAAAACACTTGCCATCAAGACAAAACCAAACACCTTCTTTGTTGCAGCCCACTAAACATGAACAGAACCAACAAAAGCCAAACAACCATGCCAACAACATCAACAACTGAATCCTGAATGAGATTAGATAGCTGAATCTGAATGAGATTAGATAGCTGAATCCCCAACTATTGACCCCTTTTCCCCAAACCCAACGCGGCTTCTTAAACTTTTTTCACATCTCCTTGAAGTCACTTCACCGACTACTCGAACAAAAAATCGCCCCCCCACGGCCTGGCACTCGTTCCGCAGCTGGACGGGAGACAGCGACACGTAGTCCAGGAGCAGCACCTCCGTGCGGAACTGGCCTCGGCGCGCGCTGGCGAGTCGAGCCTACCTCAGTTTCCAGGTTCACTCCTTGGTTGCTGCAACGACCCCCCTGCAAAAAGTGTTTAACTTGTTTGGGGTTTAGTGGAAACACCTTTATTGCCCAAAAAGTTAAAGTCTAAAGATCCAACCCAATAGCAGTCAAGATTCATGTTGCTTGTCATTTGCCATTTTTGTGTGTTCATCTTTGGTCATGATCATAATCATGACCCTGATCATCTGTTGCTTGTCATTTGTCATGTGTCATTTGTTCATATTCATCTTCAATTTCCATCATGCTCATGCTCATGTTCATCATCATCATCATCATCATCATCAGCAGCAGCAGCAGCAGCATCCTCATCCTCATCCTCATCCTCATCTTCATCATCATGTTTATTCGGCAATGGCAGTGTCCGTGATGAAAGAAGATCAATTTACCCGGCAACCACGGGATCCTAAGACTTGTCCCTCACATGGCAGTCCCCGAAGAAAAAACAGAAGAACAACACACAAACAAATATCATGTTTGCTGTCATGGTTTCATAAATAGTCTATGCGGACCCTCAAAGTACCGTAAACAATGGCAACCAGGAATTCTAAGGTCACATCCCATGTTTCAGAGTTTGAGGGTCCAGGTATCCCAACGAACATACTTGTTGGATTGGCAAATTGGTATTCTAGATACTTAAGTATTCGTCTATACCCCAATTATAACCAAATAAGTAACCACTTACTAATCCAGTTCTTCATTTGATCGAAAAAGATGCGCAAACACACCACACCACGCGCAAACAAGCATTTGAGCAGAAAGGTGCGCAAACGATTATACAGGATGTTAGTAATTTGAGAGTCTCCCCAAAAAACGAATGGAGCCGGCAAACCTTACCGAAGAAACGACAACCGCCGGCTTCGCCGAGGCGCCATACATGGAGTGGCCGTAGTCACCCACATAGAGCCCGGGCCGTAGACGTGGCACCGAGTGGTCCAACGGAGCGAACCTGGGTGCGACCCTCGAAACCTCCAAAATTGGCGTTTTTTATCGGAGTCACGCTTGGCTTGGGTTTTGAAAGGAAATTGAAGCAAAAACATACCCAAATGAATATGCTTTTTTAAATCAGAGTTGGCACCCTTGGTTTGGGGTTTAAAAGGAAACCCGAGCTTAAAACAAACACCCAAATGAAGGATAGCAAACCAATAATATAAAGAGCAATTGCCCAAGTTGTCACTCCCGAACAAGTGGGTTGGCCCAAGAAAGCAACCAAACTGTTCGTTTGGCTGTAAGATCAAAAAAAAGCAAGCAAAAGTGCAGGAACTCAGAAAGTAAGCGTTGGCTAGGTTGATGGAGGTGGCTTTTGCTCAAAGTCATCCCCATAATCACGATGATTTGGGTTTTACAACTGTAAACTTGCATTGTTTTAGGCTTTGGGAATGCTAAATACCGGGTGACTTTTGTTTGAGAGCATAGCACCATCGACAAAAACACGTTGCAGCAGGAAAGTTTGACCAAACCTCACACCGCTCACTTGTGAGCCGATTGGCTCTGGGAGAGCCAAGATTGAAACTGGCCAAAAACATGCCCAGATCCCAGGAATCCATTTCGCCACGAAACGGAGGCAATCAATGGGCTTTTTTTCATGGGTGGGAAAGTCCTTGACCTGTTTTACCAGGATTCATGGATCTGGGATGGGCAGCAACCCCCCGTCCAGCTCCAATGTTGGAGGGGGTCTGGGTCCGGGCTTTTTTTGGTCAGAACCTGCGAGATGCGAATCACAAGAAACCAGTGTGACAGTGTGGCTTTTGGCTAGTGTGAATATTTGGGACTCGTGTATTTTGGCCCAAGGATTTTCATCAGTTACTCCCAAGCTCGTTGATCAAAGTCACCCAGAGTAAATCAAAAAGACTTGATCAGCGCCTAGAAAGAATCTTAGATCACTTTCAAAGGGAGGGCCGCAATGATTCAAAGTCATGGCAAAGGGGAGCCATTGCATACAGGAAACTCCTTGGAAGTGGAGCCTTTTGGGTTCCACCTTCACAACCCTTAGTATGGTAGCAAAACAAAAAACCTCAAGCCCCAAAAAAACAAGAACCTCAAGCCCAAAAAAGAAAAACCACAGAACAACTAGAAAGCTTGATCCAAGAACCTGAGCCCACGGTTCATTGGGAGTTGGGTCCAGCCCGTTCGAGGGCCCTGAGCCCCTGGCTCTGCGGGGCTGCGGACCAGCGCCAGGTCACAGGGGATCCGCTGCCTCAGATGGAGGGGTCGCGTCTGAGAAGCCGCCCAAACCTGCCCGCCAAAAGTCCAATGGGACATGCGACAGGCTCGAGCTTGAAGTGAAGATGTCTGTTTAATTGCTTTTTGCTTGAGTCGGGATTCACCAAGCAAAACAAAAAACAAAAACAAAACATGGCCCTCCAATGGGGCAAATCCTTTGGTTTGACCCCCAGAACTCCTCGCTCCGCTCGCTCCGGGCTTCCCCGCGTGAGCATGTCCCGCAGCATGGCTTCGGTGCGGCGTCTGAGGCCAGGCTCCGAGTCGTCCAGCGTCCCTGCGTTCCAAGCCTCACCTCCAGCGCACGCCGGGGCCCACCGGGGTCCGGCCGGGCCCTTTGGACGTGGGGAGTTGGGTGTGGCCTTCTTGTTAGGACGTCCCGCAAAAATGAACCATTTGTCTGAAGTGTTCCCTCAATTTTTTGGGGGATCCCTATTGGGAACCCTCAAAAAATGACACACCCATTTGTGCCCACCCACCACCTTTCAGGCGGTTCCAATTCTTAGCAATCCAGGTGCAACCCACCTGGCCCCAAGAAAATTGGGGGATATTAGTGCGAAATGGTGGGCAAGGGGTTGCCACCAACCCCCGAACTGACCAAGGGAAAATAGGGGTGGGGTGTGTGGTCTAGAACCACTATAAACAAATCAACCAACAAAGATTTAGTATGTGTTTTGAGGACTTTCACAGGGATTCAAGCCAATGGGTCTTTAGGCCTATAATTTGAACAATCTCCTTTTACACCCTGCTTCCAACCCCGAAACCAGCAGGAAATGGCGGAAGTATGTGACCCAAGAAAAGGGTGCCACCACCCCAATCAAATAGCGGCTCGCTGAAGGTGCTTGGGCCAGCCCCCTGTTAAAACCATGGTTAGAGCACTTACTTTTAGCGACTCCTCCGTTTGCCCTTCAGAGGTGGCCGGCATATGGTTTAGGCAAACCCTTGTCTGTTGGGTCCATTAGAGGGGCTGGAAGGTGCCTTCTTCTTCCTTGTCACAGCCATACCTACGGGGATGGGGGAGGGCTAGCAGGCCTTAAGTACAGGTCCCCCTGGAACACAATGCGTGCTTGGCCCTTTGCAAACGAGAAAGAACACCACGGCACGGCGTTTGAGTCCAGGAAGAGCGCTTAGCTGGACAAAAACCAGCACCGGCTGGGATGGACGAAGCCGACTTTGGGATGGTTATGCTCCTGGGTGTCCTTCTGGATTCCCATTCAACGCAACCAAGGGGGGGCTTAAAGGTGACATATGGGCTAGTAATTTACTTCAACCCCAATTGAGGGTGCCTTTTGGGAATCGGTTTTGCTCGCTGCCCATTCGTTGAAACAAGCTGGAGGCAAAGTGTCCAGCCCTGCAAGGTCGCGGACAAGTTGCTGACGCAGATGCCGAACTCCTGGCAATGGCATAGCTGGCTGGTGCGATGACCCCAAGAAAAACCATCCAACTGGTGGCTTCCTTTAAGGGAGTCCCTGGGTTCATTCCCGCATTCCGAGCACCAGAAAAAAAGGCGCGTCAAAACTTGGTTCGTTCGGATTGCAAAAGGCAAAATTCACTTCCGAACGAGTCGGCTTGCCAAAGCAAAACTCTGTGTGCGCTAATCCCTTACTAAACTGGTTCCCCCAACAAGCATCAAACCCATAAACTCAGGGAGCCCTTGAAGCAAATATTCTGGGATCCCCTTGAAGACGGTGAGCTACATGTTTTGGGACACCCCTTATGTTCAGGCTTAACCCCCAAACGGTGACTTAGATTTGTGTTGTTTTACTGCCTAAATACTTGGAAAATTGAACACATATCTGGTGCCCTGACCTGTGCTGGTTTCGAATCGGTGTAGCATTGGTTCAGTGTCAGCTAAGTGGTTTAGCATTTGTTTCTAAAACGTCCCTTAAGTAGACTGGAGTTGGGGTTGGCGGGAAAAGCGTGTTTTTCTCGAGGGCATGTAGCACGCGACGCGGCACGAATCTTGCTGCCGGAGTGTGCAGCGGCGGTCCTTGTTGCGTAGGTGTGTGACAGGGGGACGGCGCTTGACGCTTCCGCAGCTCCAGCTCGAAAGTCGCAACGATTCGATACAAGTGCAGTACACAAAGCGCAGCTTTGCAGCTCCAGCTGGATAGTTGCAACTGTTCAACCCAAGCCGGGTGATGGGGTCGGTCGTAGACGTGGAGGCTTGAAGTATGCAACCACTATCTAACGCGGTGTAGCACAGAAACAATACTCTTCCAGCCCCTCCTGCTACCTGTTCAAAGTAACGACATGTGTCCAGGGGGGAAAGGGCCAGCGAGTCTTGTTTGGGCATGCATCGGGGTAACAATCTGGGCTGCGGCTCGGCGCGTACCGAAGCCCAGGAATTGGCAGAACCCCGGTTGAATGTCAGCCTCAAATTTCTGCTGAATGTAGAAGGAGCTGCGGTGGGGGGAATGAGGTCACCATATCTTACGTGTTTGCTTTTTCGCCCCCTAGAAAAATCGAAGCAATATGTCCAGTAGTGATGGATCCCTTTAAACCCAAAAGGGGAAAACCAACATATGCTTAAGCAAATGAACGATACTGAAGGAACCTTGCTCAGCAAATGCCATGTACGACTTGTGAGTAATTTGACCAGATTTGAGAACACATCTCCCAACTACACATTCACCATACTGTGGATGGACAAAGCCCTGCACCAGTTGGTAGGTGGCCATTTGTCCCAGTACTGTTGGACCTCCTTTAGGAAGAGTACCATCTATTCTAGAAACGTTTTTTCTAACCCAGGATTTTGTGACTGTTTTAAGGGTCCTCTATTGTGGACAGTTTTCCCCCTCCCCCCAAAAATAAATAAATCCAAAAAACGCAGAGCTTCTTTTTCGCTTTCTGGCTCTGCCCGGGCTCAGGCAAACAACTCCGGGCAAACATTTTAAGAATCCGTTTCTTGAAGCGGCCCCCAAGCCATCAAATTTAAGATAACTTCGTTACAACAAAGTACGGGCAACCATTCACACAAAGGGGGATGCCCGCAAGAGGCCCTGACCCTCTTTAATGTGACATTTGGGGCCCTCTTCAGTGCGGCCCTTGGCAATACTATTAAAGTATGTACTGGCAAATCTGACTGAGAGTCAACCTTGGCAATGCTAAGATAAACTGGCAATACTAACGTAAGTACTGGGAATCTCAGAGTCAGCCTTGGCAATACTTAAGAACTTGATTTGTAGGTGGGCCCAAAGCAACGACATGAGAAAGAAGAGAAGCGTTTAACGTGGGGAAGTATGACATCTCAGAAATTGACTTGGAGGTGGGCCTCAAACAAGTGGTCAACGTACGACGCCTGTGTGGAACGAACAAGTTGGCCTTTTGCACGGCTGTCCTTTAACACAAGCACGTGAGCAGGAAAAGGCAAGCAAGTCAAAGGTTGGCAGCTGAAGACCAACTCGCAGCCTCAATACACTTGGCTAAGCATTCGGCCTCAAAGTTGGCAGAGGCGGCCTCGATGCACGCCCATGCCTCAGCAGCCGCCACACACTGATGCATGCCGCCAAAACCCGCAGGCTTGGAGAATGTAGATGACAATTCATTAGCCGCAAGGTATGACTTATAATCCCAAGATATAACTAGGGTCTATTTTTCATCCCGTCAAATAAGTAGGGAATATGGCCAGTCTGGCCTTCATTGCGACCAAGCTGCAGAGGCCTGCCCACAAGGCGAGCGAGCCGATGTGGGCGCCGCAGTCAAGACTCGGCAGCATCGCGAAGCTGCGGAACTTGGCCGTCGCACGCTTATGCCAAGATGCGGCTGGGGACAGAAAACATTCTGCAGGTCCCGCCTCATGAAGCACACTCCCCCTGAAAGTCCCTCTGATGCCTGGGACGTATTTTGATTTCAAAATGACACCTGGAACCCGGGACCTGGTGCACATATGTCAGCGCTGTCCAATTTCTACCTTCTATTGCGGATTATGCTTTTGCGCACACACACATACACCTTGTGCCAACATGACGGAGGCAGTTGGGCTGCATCCCGCTGCGTACCCAGAGTGAGCGCAGCTGCCGCCAATACCCGCACCCTCGTTGCCAGGTTTGCAGCCAGAGCGGCTTGGGCACATAGGCTCGCCTCTTCAGCCTCGGAAGCGGGGCAGCATCAAGGTTTTAAGAAAGAAACAACTTTGCGGTCACAGCTTTTCAGAAAGGGAATTGAAAGGGGTTAAGGAGAGTGTCAGGGGGTGACAAACAGGCAGGACCTCGTCATTGGTGTTCTTCCGGACGAGCACTTTCACCGTCACCTTGGCACCATGAATTAGTTTTTTGTTTTGCAACGGGGCCAACAATCTCTCTCAAAGCAATGCCCTTCCTTCCCAAGTACCTTACAGGCATGTACGAAAGAGCTACTCCCTGGATCTCCACCACTGACATGCCCGCCCGGCTCGGAGTCGCTGCCGCAACCTGCCTAGCGGAAGGTTCTGAAGCAAATCGTTGAGATCTTAGAAGTGCAACACACATGCCGGCAAGAAGGTGCGTACAACACATTAAATGTTGCCTTACAACGCGAACCGCGTCACATCAAATCACATCGCACAACTAAGCATCACCCAACACAACAGCACATCACAGCACGCCTCGCGGCCCGCGGCGACTGCCATTCTGCGACCTCGCATCCTGCCACATCGCACTCACACATCATCACAACGCGCCACGCCGCATCACAACACATCACAGCACAACTCACACACACACACTCACACACTCACACACGCAATCACATCACGTCGCCTAAAATGGCAACACTACACAAAACATCACGACAACACCAGCAATACTAAAGTAGAATTGGCAACACTAACGTTCATACTGCGAATCTGAGAGTCAGCCTTGGCAATACTAAAGTAGAATTGGCAATGTTAACGTAAGCGCTGGGAATCTGAAAGTCAGATTTCGAAAACTAAAGTAGAATTGACCTTGCTACAGTAGGCACTGTCCCTCCCACACCCCCTAGGATTTTCACTAAAGAGGGTCCAGCTGGCTGGTTCCACTGTTCAAGGCGGGGGAGGGCGGGGGGGGTGGGGGTCCGTGTAAAGAGGGTCCAACACTATTCATTGTGTTTCGCCCATCCTAGCTGGTACGTTTCGTGGGTTTAGTCCATCCACCGCTTTGTGGCTAGCTTCACCAAGCAGGCGTTCACCAAGGATTCTAAGGACGGCGCACCACCGCTCACTTCGGGAAAAGGACGTGGATCCCTTCACCATCGCGCCCCGAATCATCTAGAGCCTCAAGCTGCTCAACAAAAAAAAAACGCATGGTAAAATGGATGCTTTCACTGGGCCCATCTTTCACTTTTTAGCAAAGTCAGCCCGAAGTATAATGGTAAAGGGAAGCCACCCAAGCTTCTGTAGTACCCGCTGAAATTGTCAAGATAAAGCGTGACCCAGCTTTTCTCAAGGGGGTCCTTCCCCCTTTAGAGAATACCAAGCAGATGGTTGCTCTTTGGCACCGGAAAAGAAACAAAACAAACCAAATGCCCCATGCCTCCTCGTCGGAAAGGAGCGCGTTCCGGTAGCCATCTCTGCCTGAAACGGGACGGTGGGTCCAATGCTTGCCCGAGGGCACGAACTTCAGATACGCGGCGGGTCTTCTCGGGGTGCCCCCCAAAATGGTCACTGTCCCTTTGCCTTCCCTTTCAAGCCGAAAACAAAGGGGAATATACACCCTCAAAACATACTCCCCCACAAAAAAGAAGAAGAATAAAGGTGTTTTCTTTGGGTTGCCCTAAGAAACAAAATGAAAGAAAGGGGGGGTGCCCTTAAAAACACACACCGCCCCAATGTTTTGGTTGCTCATCTGCAAGGTCCATCGCTACCTTGGATTTCGGTGGCTGATTTGCAAGATGGATCGCCACTTCGGCTTCGCCAGCAGGTGTTGGCTGGTCGTTCCTCAACAAGTTGCCTGTTCCCTTCGGTGGTCTGGTCGAAGCAGTTTGCGCAAAGCCCCCAGTTGCAACCAGTGACCCTTTTTGGGCTTGAGAACTGCTTCTGGGGAACCCAAACAAGGGCGCCACCGAACAAATAGGGCAACTATATGACTTGAGAAAAATCGGACCGGAATGCTTCTATATGGGTGTGTACATATGCCCCCCCCCCCCCGGTTGGGTGGTGTCCGGTTGGTTTCCCTTAAGCCAACCTGAAAAGGCGACCAAAGCTCCACACAAACAGTCGCCCACTTTGAAAGTACCAGCATCTCAGTATCTTGTTGGAAGCTTGTGCCCTTTTCAGGTGGGTTTTGGACAAAATCATGCACCGCTTTGAAACTATGCTTGTTGATATTTGCAAAGGAATTATCATTTCAGTTTTTTTAGCTAATACACAAAACTCGTCAAACACATACCCAATCGATGGTGTCGATGGTTCCGCAACCTTCCCTGGGCGGTGCAGAATCCGCCAGAGTTCTTCCCCGCATGGCAGCGCAGAAACCTTTGGTGTACCTTGAAACTGCCCAAAAGCCAAATGGAAAGCCCGAATTTTCGGGCTTGACCCATTTTGGCTGAACTATGGTCATTCACCCAAAAAGAAGGGTTCCCCATGAGCGTCCTTCATGGAACTTCTGTCACCCGAATAACCTGCCTGAGGTCTATCTGGGTGGTTTTTAAACCCACCCGTCTCAGGTTCAGTGCAAACCGCCATTGAGGTCCCAGACTTTGGCACACCGGGGCCTGAATCATCGGCCGCGTTCGCCTCAGATTGAAGCGAAGTTAGCTACGGTCCCAACGGAAAGAATTGGCTTTCCACGAGATTTCCTCGAAAAACAAAAAGCTACACGGTTTTCCCCCGGTTCGGAAACCAGCCGCCCACAACTGCCTTGTTGACCGAGCTGGCTTCATCTCGCGAGCAAGCTTGATTCACATGTGTTGAATGCAGACCTCTGGTTGATGGACCGCTTTCGAAACAGCAGGAACAAACAAAAGGGTCGAGGTTTGACTTTGTGCAAGGGGGTCTTGGTCGGATGCGAACCTCAGGGGTCGTCACAAGCCCAAATGCCTGGACCCTCAAACTGGAGAGCAGTCTTTTCTTGGGTCCTGTAGATCCCCCAGCAAAAAGTTATACCTTTTGCTACTTAAAAGGAAATATTTGGGGAATCAAAACAGTTAAACATCCAACCCAATCGCAGCAGAGTTTTGCGCTAACCCGAGGTTTGCAGCCACATTTCCGGGTGGGGCCGCGGAATTGCCCTTCACCTTCTTGGATGCCAACCTAAGCGGTTCAAGGAATGGGAGTGGGTCAAACATAGGTACCCAAAGCTGAACCCTGGTAAATGAACAAGAGTTGACTAAAACCCGAGAAAAGATATCCATATCCTGGTAGCGCTAATTTTGAACCCATGCCCAAATGGGTTCGCATTTCTTCATTATTAGGGTCCCCCCCAAAAAATAACGGAGAACAAAAAACACACGCAGAGGGTGGTCTTCCTTTTGCCTTTCCACCCAATCCTTAAACGGCTTCTCCCCGAAAACTCCGCCCCGCTCCGTGCCTCGCGCGCGCTGCGCTTCGGCGTCTTCCGGGGCTCGCAGCTCTCGTCTCTGATCCGCAGCGCGCGCCGGGCGCGGAAGAGCCCTTTGGCGCCAATACGGCGGCTGTGGAAGATTTGGGACTCCTGAGATCGGCTGAGGGCCGAGGCTGGCCACTTTTGGCTCCAGCTTTGCTGTGAGATGTTGGTGAATATGAGTTTGTTTTTTATTGTTTTAATGCTAGGTGAGCGGGTCATGTCAAGTGTCCACCAATAGCTGAGACACAAAGTACCATGCTTGTCAGGGACCCTCCCCATGCATCTGGTGGAACACGGAGTTCGGAAGCGATGGAGTTGAGGCTTGGGTCTGCGGTTTGAGGCTTGCCATTGCCCGGATCTTCCCTGCCGAGCCCAAACCGTTCTAGGGGTTGATTCCAATCTGTTCAACCATCCTTCTTTCCAGAAACCGATCGCCGTTTTCTTCGGGTTTGCAGAGGCAAACTCTAGAAAGAGGCATCTCTGGAAAAGAGACGCGGCGAGAAAAACACATCCAAGAGCATCCCTACCTCTTGGGATTGGGCGCTTGAGAACCATAGGAACACCCAAGCAGCTTTCAACTCGAGCAGCGAAGTGGTTTGGATTTCCACCACTAAACCACAAGACGCAAAAACATGTGCAAACTGTTTCCCCACAGCAACCAGGTCTTGGGCAGCACTTGCGATTTCGGACACATCTAGGAGGAAAACAGAAAACGACACCAGTTGTTGGGGGCGACTTCGCGGATCGACTCTCTAGGCGGGATCTATCCTCGGCCCATGGTTCAGATCGCATGTCTCCAAAAAGAAATCGGCAACGAGGATCCTTCGAAGTCTGGCGGAATCTTGGGAGCTGGGAGGATGGCTCCTTAGCCACAACTAGGTCCTCCAGAGACCTTTGAATAAGTCGGTACCCGATTTGTTTTTTTCAGTTTTGTCGATTTTAGTAGAGGAACCGCCCCCCACAAAAAGAAAGGGCAAAAGGGCACTGGGGGACCTAGACAAGGAGACCGGGGCCCAACTGTGAACCCCGGAGTGATGAACACCCCACCAAAACCACCAAAACCACCCCACCCCTCTCCACTGCGCCGGGGTCGCCTGGTGGAAATCCGGATCACTTTTGGGAAGACTCGAACACCCTCCCTAAGATCCCAGGAGTTGGGTTCTACTGCAGGGTGAGCATTGCAATCCAGCTTGGATGTTCAACCTACTTAGTATAGGCTACAACCAAGGTTATAACCGGTTCAGTGGGGTGAGTTGGGCTTATAACCATAAGTTTCTATGTTTTTTCCCTACTTCTCACTTGGCCAAAACAAGCCTGAACTTTCTGATTTGCGACCATGGTCTTTCCAACCGTCTGAAGTCCACAAACTCAGGGAGTGAGACTTACTCCTCCAGATTTGAGAGGTTAGAATAAGGGTACCGTTCCTTTTTTCAGGACGTCTGTTTTAGTAGGGTCCCGAACCCTCCCAATCAAGTACACAAGTCTAGGTCCTCCAGTGGAGAGCTTAGAAGCAGTTGCTACCAACTTTCTTCACCTTTCTCTTAGTAGGGTGCCCGAACCCTCCCCCCAAAAAAAGGAACGGCTGAGAAAGGGCACCTGGCTGCGGCACCCGGCTTACCTGACGCAGGTTGAAATTCAACTCCAGCTCCCCCTGCCCCCCGGGTTCGGCTCCCGGGTGCACGCCAACAGCTCCGCAGGCTCCAGCGGCGCCAAGACGCTCTCGACCCCGCTGCGCCAGAACGCCGACACGGCGCTCCTGAGGTCTGGGGGTACCTTCCTGGGGTTCAGCTCCCACCATTGGGACAATGGGGGGTTCATATAACCCACCAGTGTTGATGATCAAAGCAAAGCGCGTACCGGGGTTCAGTTCCCACCATTAAAACAATTGGGTTCATAGAACCACCAGTGTTTAGCGTTCAGGATGGTCATCATCCAAATTGGGTCACCCCTTCCTTTTAATGGGGGCAAGGAACCCCAGGGCATGGATAGAACATATCTAACTGATGTTCTAGGGGTACCTTCCAATTCCATTCTATCCTTCTGTCTAAAAACCACCCCAACACACCGGGGAAACAGCGATCGGTTTTTGAAAAGAACGGGGGTCGAAAAGAATGGATTTGGAATCAACCCCTATGTTGTCTTCCGTAAGCAAGCCACCTTCCAAAGGCCCGGTTAAACTGGCTTGTTGGGTCAACAAAAAACCTGCTGTACCCCTTTAGGCATCCTTTTGTGGGTGGGTGAAATGGGGGTGGGTGGACTTGGATAAGGGTGCTGCTCAAAATCCAGAAACAAACTCGTGGAAGATGGGCGGTTTCCTCTTGGTGTCCCTTGAAAAGATAGTGAACAGGGGGGGGTCCCTCTATTTCTCACTTCCCGAGTGGATTGGTCAAGATAAGTCCAAACTGTTTGTTTACCACTAACATGGCTCTCCCAAAAGCTAAAAGTCCAAGAACATACCCTCACCGACTAACATGGAAGTGCACAAAGCCCTGTAGCTGCATTCCTCTTGGAAAGGGGTCCTGTGCACTTCCATGGGTAGGGAGTGAGACTTTGGAGAAAGCCCCATACTGTTGGACGAACTCCTGCCACTGTGAAGACATGAAAAACCAATGCTGGCTGGCATCTACAGGGGAATCATCAAACCAGCGTGTCTTAGGCGGTGCAGGATTTCGTCCATCCACCGCTGACGTCCGAAAAGCTGCGAATCCGCCCAATCTGTCCTGACGATGCCTGGTCTGTCCTCGCTGATGCTCACCTCACGCTTGGTAGACCACTCAACAGCCCGCAACAGCCAGGGGTCCAAATTGGGAGCCCTACTGGGGTGTTGAACCTACATCTCTACGATCTCTACGGGCTGATTCCAATTCCACTCTTTTCAACCATCGTTCTTTTCAAAAACCAGCAGTTTCCCCGGTGTTTGGGGTGGTTTTGAGAAAAGATGCATGCCTGGAAAGAATGGAATTGGAAGGTACCCCTAGAACATCAGTTAGATATGTTCTATCCATGCCCTGGGGTTCCTTGCCCCCATTAAAAGGAAGGGGTGACCCAATTTGGATGATGACCATCCTGAACGCTAAACACTGGTGGTTCTATGAACCCAATTGTTTTAATGGTGGGAACTGGTTGATCAACAGTTTACATGGGCTGACCATTAGGGAAACCATCTAGGTCCTCCAGATTTGAGAGGTTAGAATAAGTTGGTACCCGATTTTTTTTCCTGTAGTCTATTTTAGTAGGGGAACCCTCCCCCAAAAAAGGGTAAAAGGGCACCGCTGGGGGACCTAGCCATAAACAAATGATGATGTTCACCACTCACTGGGAACAGCTACCCATGATCATTTTGGGGCAATACATATTGATCAACCCCCACGTGAGACATCATGGCCTATGGTCATGGCTCCCTTCATATGAATTATCACGGTCATTCAAGTATCCTTACCACCCGGTGGAGGACCATCCATGGTAACCCCAAGTAAAGGAACAGAACTTTGGACCATCAACCCGCACAAAATATCGGTCCGGAAAATTGACTTTGCGAGCCAACCCTTTAACATCCCCAAAAGGAAACTCAAGTCACCTCACCTTGCCCACAAACGGCTCTTGCCGATAATGGGACACTGATCTGCAAAACAACCACACTGTCACCAAAACCGGCATCAGTGAAGTAAGGGATCCCCAACTCAAGCAGCTTTCTGGTGAGCTCGTGGTGGGCTCGCCATAAATGAACACTAATTCAAAGTGCCAATTCAAACAGGTGTCCTTGGGATCCCGAAAAGTGGTCGGAAAATAGGGGAAGATGGGCTTATGCATCGGTTTCTGGGGCAGCATCAAAAACAGGGACACAGGTGGAGGGTTACCCACGAAGCCAACTCCCAAATAGTGCTTCCTGATGAATTTTCGCTTTCATGGCTACCGCTCGCTGTCAGGACCATCCACCAGCTCCCGTGCTTTTGTTCTGAAAAGACTAAGATTAAACACTCCATCACGGACCTACAATCCCGCGTTTTTGTGCATTGTGTTTTCTTGTTGGGGCGGGACCAAAGCGACGCGACCAAAGCGCGAGGATAGCTCGATCGCAATGCAGATCCCAAAGCAAATGGTTTTGTAGGACCCGAAAAGCCTCTCATTCAGAAACCAAGCGGAAGCAAGGGTCATGGATCAGGATCAGGGCCGCGTTCTTGACCCTTCCGGTCCCCATAGGATTCTGGAAATATGTCCAAACCAAAGCCATCAGCCCCAAAGGAACCTCACTTTGAAGGCCCTAGTCGTGATCTTCCAAGACTCAACAAAACTCCGTTGCTTTCTGCTCCCCTGCTAAAAGTTTAACTTTTAGTGGTTTAATGGAAAACCCATTAACTGGCAACAAGTTAAAGTCCTAACATCCAGGCAAAAAGAACCAAAGACATCATACAATTCATGGCATGGGGAAGCGAAATTCCACCTCGACACACCCAACAGAATTTGACCCCTGACACACCCAACGCCCCACCTTCCGTTCCGTTCTCCGCGCGCCTCGAAGAGCGGCACCTGGATCTCCCGGAAGGAGCCGTCCCGCGACGGCAAGAACCGCACCACGCTGGCCTCCAGCCGGCCCTCCGCGATGCCTCCGAGAGGCGCGAGGCGAGGAGCGAGCGAGGAAAGGAGGGTGCCGGAAACGACTCGGCGACTCCGCGCGCGCGCGCGCGGAGCCGCGGCTTTCTGAGGAAAAAGGTGGGCGACATTTCGGATGGAGAGGTACCATGAAACTCAACTTGGTCCGAGGGACATGATGCTACTTATTGAAGCCCTGGCCAACAAGATGCTCGGACACTTAGACAAGCTCCGTATTTTCCCGAAACATCACCCCGGACGAACGAAACCCATGCTACTGTTTGATGAGCCACCAATCCGAAGCGGATTTCGGTGGAGTCAAACTGTGTGCATGTATATATATATACATATATATATATACATATATATATATATATCTGCTTCTAGGGGAACCCGTTGTGGGCGTGGCTTAAAAAACCACATGTGCCATGTAGGCAATATATATATATATGAATACACACACAACATATTACATTGGTCTTTGGAGTGTCTGGGAAGGGAACCGAAGCGGACACCAGATGCTTTAGAACGCAACTTGGGCTGGTGAAACCTCGGAACCAAAGGGAACTACGACCCACGAAACACCAAACACACGTGTCAGGCGCATTTTGGGCTGGATGAAAATGGGTGAGCCAAGCGGATCCCCCCCCAAAGAAAAACAAGGAGAGGGGGAAAAAACACCGGATCTGTTAAGGTATCAACAGATATGTTCAGCCAGTTCCGGCCGCGTATTCGCGGGAACCCAAAACAACACGCCGCACGCCGAGGGGCGGAGGAGGGCCAAGAGCCCCCAGGGGAAGGCGCAGCTGAGGACGTAGAAACCTGACCGGTCCATTCGGGTGGGAGGTTGGCTTTCATGGGCCGGGGGGGGGGGGGAGCCCAAAAAGTTCTAAGGGCTTCATAAGGGCGTATTTGGGCTCCCTCCCTCCCTCCTCCCCCTAGCCCGAATGAGGTTTCAATGCTCACTTCACACGGACACGGGCTTGTGGATGGAAGAAAACGGCCTTGACACTGGCGTTGCTTTTGAGGGTTCGGTGGCTCTGTGAGGGTACCCGATCTTTTTAGGTCGGTAGGGGAAACCAAAAGAAAAGACCACCGTTTCGGGGCTCCACATCCCATGGTCACGTTGGAGCGAGTGGATTGGCCGAGAAAAAGCCCTCAAACTGTTTGTTTGCGACTAAGATGGTCCAAACCGAACAAGTGGCTGAAGTCCAAGAGGAAGTGAGAATGGGTCGGTCTGTCTTTCTTGGAGGGTTGTGGTTCTGGAGACCAAGAGGAACACCACCATGTTGGGGGGAGGGGCTTTGGCAGCCAACCCGGAGCAGGAAAAACAGCAACAAGCAAACATTTCCGCAACCGCTAAAAAACCAAATAGAACGCTTGTTCCGACGCCAGGCTACTATGACCGTAAGTTCCATTGTATTGTGGTTCCGAAGGGTGCGCACAAGATTGGAGCTTCGTCGCCAGGCCAAGATGAGGCAATTGTGACACAAGGGGCCCTTTTCACCGAACCCAAAGGGAACAACTTCTCAAATGGAACCCAGATCCCAGACATCCGTTCCGCAAAGAAAACACTTCGATCCATCTTCTCGTGAACCGTTTTGGGATTCCCTCGAAGGAAACCAAATTCGGGATGGTTTTCCTGGAAGTAGTTCCATTTGTCATTCCCTGCCTATCGCAAAAGCGAGAAAAGGGTGATTGCAAACCAAGCAAGGGAAACATGTGGATGGTTGCGACATCCGATCGCTCCACCTAAGAATCCAAGGAAACCCCGTGGTAGTTCGGTATGTGCAGGGAACCATCCGCAGTAGGCTGGGACCGCCCTTCCAATGGTTTACGAGCTCACTGGCCATCTTCGCGCGCTTTCTCAGCGTGCGAGCCCAGAGGAAAAAGTTGCTCGAGGCCCCAGGCTTGCCTGAAAACGACACCAAGCATCAAGCAATGCCTCCTTAGTACAAAACCACCCATGGGTTGAATTCCACGGGGTGGGGTTGATTTCCCGAACAAGTTGCATTTGAGTGGTTTGTTTTCATGAAGCTGCAACTCTTGGACCAACACCTGCACGGGGGTTTGTGGGATTGTGTGGGGGTTAGTGAGGTTTTAAGGGATTTTTTGGGTTTGGGGGGGGGGGGGGGGGGGCTGGAGGTTGGAGGGTTTTAGGTGTTTTTAGTGTGTTTGTTGCATGGACCCCCATTTTCCTCGTTTGTTTGTTGCTCACTTCCTGGGTGGGTTTGCCAAAACACGTCCCAACTTGTTGTTCGCCAACAACATGGGTTTGCTACAAAAGAAACTGACTCAAGTCCATGAACTCAGGGAGTGAGTAAGTAACTCAGTAAGTAGCTAAATGGTCTCATTCGCGATCCTGAGAACCAGCCAGTCGTACCTCAGTTTCTGAAAGAGCCTGGAATTATAAGTTAACCTTCTGGGGTCATGCCTAAATACTGTGGATGCAATCCATTTCGCACCACTTCGAACCCATGGACAACCAGAACGTTTGGTATATACATGGAAAACCATCAGGGATTCTTAGGCGCAAGATGGGATTTCGAGCATCGGCATGGGAACCCAAGTGGACAACCAAAAGGTCCCAAAGGGCGACAGGATGTGGCAACAGGAGGTTGGCTTAAATAAGGCCACCCCTCCATAAGGCTTGGGATAGGAACCCCTCCAGGCCACCCCTGTGAATGCACGAACTCCTACACCAGTTGGATCAACTTTGGGCGCCTTCCAGCGGCATCCATTGCTCCAGCGCCCGGTAGAGGCCTCTCGATGCACGCCCTACGCCAAAGACCTGCTGGTTGAAGGCTAAGCCTTGAGAGAATCAAGAACCTCTGGTTGCGAACATTTTATTTCGCAGCTAAGAACCTCTGGCGTCTGATAGATCTTGCAACTTCCCAGCCAAAGATGGTTTCAACCATGGTTTCGAAGCGGTGCCTCATGGATTTCGCCACCATCCAGGGTACCTGGAACCCCAAGTAGCCACTTGCTTCCAGCCACTAGTAGCTGGAAAGTGAAGGCACTGGAAAATAGTTACGACGGAAAACCAAACAAACCCAAGATGTGGATATGTGCAGTGATGGTGGTTGCCAGCAGCTGTCAACCAATAGGTACGCGTAGCACATCGAGATTTCAACCAGCAAAATGGGTGGGCCATTGGGGTCCATGTGGGTGTGGAACCCCCAAAATTGGCGGTTTTCCGCATATTTGTTTTAAACCAACTCCCCAAGATGATAACCTCAAACAAAAAGACAGCCCCATGTGGCAACTGTTTGTTACTCACTATCCTTTCCTTTTGGCTATGGGTTGGTTTCCTTCATTTCCGACCTTTTCAGGATGGAAATCCTGGCTTGGTTTGCGCCTGAAAAGGAACCAATGGAGGGGGGCTCAACTGTGTGGACCGCTGCAAAAAGGGCTCTCCATTGATAAAGCGCCCGCACCCAGAAACACGGGAAATGTTGGGTCGGATCACCTTTCTGGGTGTTGGACTCCTAAGAAACTAAACGGATTGGCAATTGAGCCCCCAATATGGATCTGAAATCGCTTTCATTTCGGCTTGCTCTCAGCCATCCGAAACTCACTTCCCATCGAGTGGATTTGCAAAAGACACAAACAGCTCCCAAACTGTGGCGTTTGCAACTAAAATTGTCCAAACCTAAAGTCCAGGAACTCGTGAAGTGAACTTTTCTGGAGTTGGCAACCCTTTTGGCTGAAATGTTCAAGGGAAAACCCGCAAGGGAAAAGGCAATTTTTTGGTTGGGACCTGGGGCTTCCCTTAAGCGTCGGCAAGGAATCTCAGCTTTCGCAATCAAGATGTCCTCATGCGACTCCCAGTGCAGGGATCGGTTTCGCCAGGCAACCCTTGGATCCATGCTCCTGGCTTTTGAAGCGTGGAAAACTGCTTGGTGACCTGCTTTTCGGGCAACTGGATAGATTTGGGGAGGTGTCCTCACGCCAGGTGACCCGTTGGGAGGGAAACCTGGTGACCTAAGCAGGGACATGGAATCGGCACTGTGAATCCTACTGACATTTCTCCAAAGGGCCAATGGCTTCAGGTTTCCTTTCGGCCCCTGCAAATCTCACCTGGCTTTTTAAGCCAGACGGTTGACACACCTGATCTGTGCGTGTCTTTTGTTGAGGCTATCTTGTTTTGAAGCCAAAAGGACAACCACCATTTGTTTGGAGTCCCCTGAAAAAAAGACGAGCCACCCATGATAGTTTGTAAGAATCGATTCGACCCTGAAATGGCGACTGTTTCCCTTTATAATCATCCCAACAGAGGGTCCAGCGGCAGTGCTTCTGCACCCAGCTTTTCAGCTACGGGACCCCACTTTTCCGCTGGAGGTAACCAGCCATTTTCTGCCGGATTTTGAAGGCTGGTTCCAACTTGGCACCTACCCATGCCAGGAAAATGGAACCGCTGGGAAAGAAAAATGGCCTCCCCCCTCTTGAAAAAAGAAAACCCTTGCTCCGACCCCATTTTCCGCCGGAGGTCACCTGGCAGATTTTTTATAGGCTGCATCCAACTTGGTACCTGCCGAGAAAATGGAACCCTAAAGGACAAACCACCGAATTTGCTTTTAGGCTGAATCCACTGAATTTGCTTCGGCCTCTGGCGGACAGAGCCGGCCAATCCTTCAGTCGAGCATCCGTGGAATGCCAATACCTCGCGAGTCCGAGAACGAAATGAAGCCCTACCTCCATTTGCTTGAGTCCCTGGAAAACAAATAAATGAATCCAATAGTGATAGATTCCCTTTAAAACCAACAGGGGAAAACACATATTCTTGACTAAATGGAAGCCTAGGACCTGTGGATGGAGGAAAAATCGCCGATCAACAACAGTTGACCGCTGGTTTCTCCAATATTATCTAGGTCCTCCAGTAGAGAGGCTAGAATAAGGGTACCCTTATTTTCTGTAGTCTATTTTAGTAGGGGGAACCTAGTACCCTTCCTGACTTGTCCATTTCACCTCATGCGGGATGTTGTCCATCCACAGGTGTCTTTTCGGCAAATCGAGGCGCTTTATTTTTGCTTCGAGGGTGCCTTTCCATCAGTTTGGAAGGGAAAACGGAACCACGCATTTGGAGGGTCCCGATTTAAGCAGAGCTTATTTTGGGATGCTGATGACGTATCACACGCCTATTCTGGCGCATATGCCATGTGCAAGTACCATGTGGGATGGCTGCGCGAGGTGAATGCGCCCAAAAGCTTGTGGTTCTAACATGGTTATAAAGGTTTATAAGGGCTTTACCCCACTTAAACCTAGAACCTTTGCTGGTTGCCTTGCGCAACTCTCTCTTCATAAGTGGACGGTCCAAAAAACCGTTCAAACCTTGTGTTTTCCTCTGAACGAGTCTTCTCAAAACCGGGCTGCCCTCAGATCCCCCTCTGAAAGTTTTTTTTGTTTTTTGGACTCTACCACGAACCACCCAAAGGCTAAACAAGGAACCGGATGGCCTTCGGGAGCCGAGTCTTTAGGGGACCCCTCAACATGGCGCAACGATTATCCTTTCAATGTTTCCTTGTTAAACCACCCAAAAAATCGGTGCCAGAACAAGATATGGGGGTTGATAAAGAGCTCCTTTACATGGGATGATCGTTGGGAACATCCGCTCGAAAGATGATGTGTCCCACATGGGAAAAGGTAGCCTTGGTCATTTGGGGGCCTTTCACGGAATACTGATCAACCCACGTATCTTAGGGAGGACTACATGTAGACTCACTCCCTGAGTTCCGGGACTCGGACTTTAGTGACTTGTTGGGTTTGGACCGCTTGAGTGGCACCCAAAAAGTTCCGAGTTGCTCAACTTTTGTGAAACAAATATAGAGTTGAAACATTCAACAGGTTGCGAGTTGGGGCACCCCTTTGACACACATTCGGCTTAAACCCCCCTATCCTCCAAAAAAACCGGATCGCCCGCACGCCGTGGCGAGGCGCTTGCGGCAGAGGTGGCGCCAGGCGCTGTCCTCCTGCAGGGTGCCGGTGATCCGCTGGCACAGGGCACCTCGGCGAAAAAAAGAAAAAACACCGCGCCGAGGTGAGGTGGCGAGGTTTTGGAGTAGAGAGGTTAGAATAAGTTGGTATCATTTTGCTTTTTCAATTAAGTAGTCTATGTTGGTGGAACTCCCCCAAAACAGAAAGGGTGAAAGGGCACTGCTGGGGGACCTAGTGTGTGCATGGGTGGGGGTTTGTTCCAGTTTTTTGGTTTTGGGGGGTGGTTTCAAGGGTTTGGGGGCGGGGAGGGCTTGTGCGTGATTGTTTTGTTTTTGGTGGTTTTGGGGGTGGTTTTAAGGGTTTGGGGGGAGAAATTCTCGATGTCAAAACGTCAGTCAGGGTTTCTAGACAAGACCATAACTTCCGATCGAGTGGATTGTCCAAACAAGGTCTGATCTTTCTCTGTGCCACTGATATGGTCGTTCCCAATCACGGCACTCAGGGGGTGAGTGTCAGAGTTTGCGCACAAAATTGTTGGCACCTCAAGCCTTTGTGTTTGAGGTGTCAAACCTTTCAAAGGCACAACATAAGCGAACGGAAACACCAACCTTCCAATGACCATAACAAGGCGCCCCCACCACTTGGCTATTTCCCATGCATCCCATATGCACCCAAACCCAAATTGTCCAAAACGCAGCCCAATTGGGGCTGATAACAACAAGGTTTGCTCCGCTCAGCTTTGTTCTTTCCACGAACCCTGCAAGTTCAGGGCCTATTTTTGGACTATCCCATTTTGAGCAACATGTTCAACTTACCTTTGGACACGTCTCCGCTTTACGCCTAGTACCATCCCTATGCGGGCCCTAACCCACGCAAGTTTGAGTCGTGGTTTGATTCCATTGGGCAAAAACTCACTCGCCCCGGAAGGGACCTGGAAATACAAGATAATCACTGTTTGGGGCCAAGCGACTAAAACTGAACCAACAAGTGCTTTTATCAAAAGGTCAGATTCGTTCTACTCGCTTTGGACTGAGAAAGAAGGAAGCACCAAATAACGTGATCGATGCCAGGCAGAATCCACGAATATTTGCGTCAGTGCCCCATTTAGGCGAGCAAGGCACAGGTGTGGGAAACCCACCGGACAACCACTCCGTGCTGGTGGGGGATGTAGTCAATGTTCAAAATGTCGCGAGTTAAAACAAGATGAACTTATCTGGCACGGTGGATGGGGTATTGAAAGGGCATAACAAACCAACGTGGGAGCATTATGCCATCTACTTTCACCCAACCCTAGCCATGCTTTGTATGCTTCAAGCTTAGTGAATCCATGTCTCAACCACGGAGTGATGATTGGAATTGGTTCTTCCAGATCCAATAAATATGTGCCAAAGCAAGACCCCAGTTGCAGGTTCACAAAAAACTGGACGTGGTAAGACCAAACTCCAAGTGATTTTGCGCGGGAAACACAAGTGCCCCTCTCAAGCCTGCATGCTTCCTTGGGGCTTCCTTTTTGGTGCGTGTTTTTTTCGATCAAATCGAGCTCAACATGCCGGAATCCCGCGCAAATTGTTGTTATCCCCAAGAATTCAAGTGGGCTAAACACCAGTTGATCGATGACCCTGGTAAAAAGGGAAGCCTTTTTCGGGGTTGCCTATTAGTGGGGAAGCCAACAAGGGATTTGTACTGAAGTGGGAAAATGGACTGGGCTTGGTGTGATGACTCCCCTGCAAATCAACGGAAGAACCCCGAAAAATAGGGTCCAATTCCCAAAAGGACAACTCTCTACAAATATGTTGGTTGGGTTTCATGCTAATAATCAAGAGGTTGTTTGCCTCACCCCACCCCCTTCTGGTCCAGCAAAGTGTGATGCTCAACATTACCCTGCAAATGGTGCTTTGAACGGAATCCCAAAGTTCTTCGTGGTGTTGTTCTGAAATCATAGGGGGCCTGCCAACAAATGTTGGCTTCCTGTTGGTGCCCTTGAGCAAACTCAAGGGGAAAACCCCCCAAAACCTAGGATCGTTCGATATGTCTCTGGGTTTTTCTTTTTTCAGGAGACCCCTGCAAAATGCCTTTGGGAGGTCCTTTGGGTTTCCCTGTAAAACCATCCCAAACAGGTGCCATCCACAAAAGACCAACAAAACACCCATGTTCCTCCAACTTCCCAGCTGGCCCATTCCGTGTCTCAGATGGCCAGGCCCCTTGACTCGAAGCAAAGGCGCCGAAAGAGCTGATGCCCCGCGAGGAGTGGGTGATGTAAGACAAGATCTCCACCAGCAGATCTGGGCCCAAACTCGCGAGGGCCGACCTTGGTAAAACATCCGAGGCGAGCCGAAAAAACAAGAAAACCGAGAATCTCTTTTGGCCAAGAGGGTCCCTTGGTACCTCATGAGGATGGCTTTTTCGGGGGGTAAAAAGGGGTCGTTCAGTACCTCCTCAGAAGGTACCAAGGGACCCTCTGGGTGGGGGTAGAGGGAATGAATTCATCAGGAAACCAATAGGCGAAGCCGCCGAAAGGTAAAGAAGACTCAAGAAAAAAGTGAATGCCGTGTGCCACAAGGTGATGTGAAGCAACTGCTCTTGGGGACACTTATGGCGCAGACATTTGACGAATGTTGCATATGCTAGAAAAACAAGAATAAGAAGCCGATGACGATGATTATGATGATGATGATGGTGGTGATGATGATGATGATGACGATGATGGTGACGGTGATGATGATGATGATGATGATGATGATGATGATGATGATGATGATGATGATGATGATGATGATGATGATGATGATGATGATGATGATGATGATGATAGTGTGCAGGTCTCATACACAAATGATGTAATCCAGATCGTTGGAAGGGATCATATCAAACATAGAGGAAACCATCTCCTACTCACTTCCTAAGTGGATTCTGGATTGGCCAAAACAAGCTGCCAACTTTTAGCCACATGGTAACCCAAACAGCATCGAGTCCGAAACAGAACTCAGGGAGTAAGCCTACAAAAACCGAAAATCAGTTACTCCCGAGCCCCCAACCCTCAACCCCCCAAGCCCCCAACCCAGCTGCCTTTCCACGAATGCCTACGCGTGTTCAAGGGGCAACCTCCGAAATCGATTTCAACGTTTTTGTGTCCTCCATGTGCGTTTTCGACTGTAACCAAGCCGAGTGGATCCGGTTGCTGGTAGCTTGGACTTGTTGTGCCTGTTGTTTGGCTCATGTGGACAGGATCCACCACCCCCAAGCCAGGCTGAGCTGGAAAAGGGAAGCATGCGTCAAACGTAGTTGGATTTGGACTCCCCAAAATGGACTGCGTCCTTTTAGGTGTCCCTTAACAGGGGCTGCCTGGATTTCCCCAAATCACAGCAAGTTGATCAATTTGCGGCCAGTCTTGAAACCATCGGTTTCCACGTTCGGAGGTTCCAAAAAGGGGAAATTGCTCGGACACCCAGTGTAAACCAAGGCGAGTGATTGGTACTTTTTGCCTCAAGAAACCCACACCCCTATAGCTCAAGCGAGGCGCATCTCAGACATCGATCTCGGCAAAGCGGCGAGCTGGGAAAAATTCAGGCGCAGCTGCGCCCGGAAAAACTGACAAACCTTTCACTTCCGGAGCGCAACGCCCTTTCTGTACCCAGCGCACTGCTTTTTGGGCAGTACTTGGGATTTTGGGCATGATAAAACCTGTTGTTGCGGGGTGTTGTACATGGTTCCGATGGTTGACCTGTGGAAATTGGGGAGTGAGTAATCTTTAGGCTTCAGACCTAGAGTCTCCATGCTGACAACATCCACGACGATCGGCAGTTGCGATTCGTGGCTTGTCAACCATCCCGAGCCGTGCAGGATTTTGACCATTGTATCTTGGTTGCTGTTGACCCCTCTGCAAAAAGTGTTTAACTTGTTCTGGGTTCAATTCGGAATTTGGATAGAATATTTAAGCACAAGTTAAAAGTTAGAGGTCTAAAGATCCAGCCCAAGAGCAACCATATTTGCCAGTGACTAGATCCTTTTGCTCGTCCCTTGGGGTCCAACAGACTTTCTCATAGAGATGCCTCCAGGCCGAAAAGCTGCGGATCGATTGAACTTCAGCCGTTCTAGGCCTGCAAGGGTGATCCTTTCCTCACTTCCAGACAGGACTGGCCCAAGACTGGCCTCATTATTTTGGTTGAAGGGATACAACCTCGTTTTCTGACTTTGACAACCCCCAAAGGCAGTCAAAATAATGACCACAGCAAGACCGTCCAAACTTTGTGTTTGCCACTGTAAAATGGTCGGAAGCCCAAAAAGGCTCAAGTCCATGAACTGCAATGGGCCAGCTTCTTAATAGGGGGTGTTCCCCTTTACAATGCCATGATTCCCCACTAAACGCAGTGGACACCCCTATTAAGAGATATATATATATATATATGTATAAACAGCAGTTGATTAATATGGGGTCAACACTACAACTAACATGTTTCATCCGGTACTTCTATTAGTTGGGGAGGAGGGGCGAATACCCAATTGTCCGCAGCCAGAGGGAGCAACCCCAGAGAGCGGCAGGATAGACAAGTGCGGCGGGGGACCACCAAATTTATCCATATTTTTCTTGGGGATTGTCCGGTCACCTGGCCTCTGGAAAAGTGGCCGTCGAGGTACAGAGCCCAACCACAGGTCTTGTTCCCAACAAGACGCGAGCATGCGACTTGGGGGTTGATTGATATGGGGTCAACATTAGCCAGAAAGGACACCCCGAATTCGTTCCCTTCGAGGCGCCCGCAAACTGGCCAAACGCATCCGATGTTCTGCAACTGCTGGTTGAACCAAGCACCCGTTAAACACCAAGAGGAAGAACGCTTAGTGCTAATTGGGATCCCCCCCCACGACAGGGTAAGAACAAGTTAGACTCTCCCAAGCTACCTGACACAAAAAAGGATCTTGCCCCAGACTCATTGTGTGATGTCCCCGTCTTTGAAAGTAGCTTTTTTGGGCCAGGTCAGGTTGTAAAAAGTAAAGACTCTTGAGTCCGGCAATAAACCATTTGCTAGGAGAGGTCACTGGATTTCCCCAAATCAAAAGTTGTTCAATACGCTGGCGGTTTCCCGTGAAACGATCGCCACTTTTGGAGAAAACCCTGGCAACCTGATAATGCGGATCCCCTAAAGGGATGCCTGCCAGGAGGTCATGCAGCATGCACCTGGGCCAAACGTCCGCCTCCCGGCAAAACGTGTGTTGATGTGTGTTTTATTGCACTTGCTGGTTTTCAACTTGCTGGTTCAAAGCCAAAATCACATCCATTTGCTTATGCCCTAGGCTCCCCGTAAAAAAGCAAACAACAACTTATTACTGGTAGTGATTCCGTCCAATACCGGGGAAATCACAAATATTGCGAAGGCAAAGGTCCAAAAGGGCTTCCGCGGGTCTGGCAGGTCCCGGGCAGCGATCATGTTGAGGTAGAAGAGGAGGATCAAACCGGCCCCAAAGAGCGGGGTGATGTCATACCTGAAGCGCGTGGGGGAGCGGGGGGCGCCCAAAGGTATGGGTGTCTTTTTTCGGAGGGTGCAACTCTTTCTCGAGTTTTAAACGAAAGCAAAAAGCAATAAAAAACGCCGAAAATAACATACACCTCCATGTACTGCAGGCGTGACTGACCTAAGTTGAGTAAGCGACAAATTGGACCCCCCACCCAACGAGGTCAGAATAAGGGTACCTTTTTTTCTGTAGTCTATTTTGGTGGGGGACCCTCCCAAAAAAAAGGATTGAGAAAAAGGGCACCTAGCTGGGGGACCTAGCATGGGACCGGATCGCGCCGTTTGCACATCGAGGTATCCCCGCTCGCTAAAAACTAAAAAGCAGAAAAGGCTCAGGGGATGACTGGGAGCCACCAAGGTTTCACAGCTCCCATGTTTGCAAAACACTGTAAACCTCATGTTGTTTCTGTGTCGATTTTGTTCCTTTTTTTTTCTGGCTTTCAGGGACCTAAATGTTTTATTTTTTAAAAATATATATATTCTTTTTCTGGCCCCTTAGGGACCTAAACTGGCACCTCCTTGTGCCAGAGACACCGACGATTTCGAGTTCCCCTTGCTTGCCGCGCACACGGGCATGAGCTGCACATCCTTCAGGAAGGCTCTGCACCTCGGCCGCACATCCAGCCGTGTGGCATACGCTGCGTTGGTTGAGTCGTCCTTGTGGATGGTTGGCTTCTTTTTCTGAGTCATAATCAAAATCCCGGCAAAAAAGAGAGGAAAAAGAGGTTGTCATCCCGGAATGATGCAAAGAATTACTGGGTTTGTTGTCATTGTTGTCGTGTTTGTTTGTCTGTCTGTCTGTCTGTCTGTCTGTTTGTTTCTTTGTTGTCGTTGTTGTGTGTTGTGTGTTGTTGTGGCTGTTGTGGCTGTTGTGGTTGTTGTTGTTGTTGTTGTTGTTGTTGTTGTTGTTGTTGTTGTTGTTGTTGTTGTTGTTGTTGTTGTTGTTGTTGTTGTTGTTGTTGTTGTTGTTGTTGTTGTTGTTGTTGTTGTTGTTGTTGTTGTTGTTGTTGTTGTTGTTGTTGTTGTTGTTGTTGTTGTTGTTGTTGTTGTTGTTGTTGTTGTTGTTGTTGTTGTTGTTGTTGTTGTTGTTGTTGTTGTTGTTGTTGTTGTTGTTGTTGTTGTTGTTGTTGTTGTTGTTGTTGTTGTTGTTGTTGTTGTTGTTGTTGTTGTTGTTGTTGTTGTTGTTGTTGTTGTTGTTGTTGTTGTTGTTGTTTGTTGTTGTTGTTGTTGTTGTTGTTGTTGTTGTTGTTGTTGTTGTTGTTGTTGTTGTTGTTGTTGTTGTTGTTGTTGTTGTTGTTGTTGTTGTTGTTGTTGTTGTTGTTGTTGTTGTTGTTGTTGTTGTTGCTGCTGCTAGCTGCTGCTGCTGCTGCTGCTGCTGCTGCTGCTGCTGTTGTTGTTGTTGTTGTTGTTGTTGTTGTTGTTGTTGTTGTTGTTGTTGTTGTTGTTGTTGTTGTTGTTGTTGTTGTTGTTGTTGTTGTTGTTGTTGTTGTTGTTGTTGTTGTTGTTGTTGTTGTTGTTGTTGTTGTTGTTGTGCAGGGATTCTTCTTTTTCTAAAACGAGGACGGGTGTTGGTGGGGAAGTGTTTTGTGATAGAGCAGTTGTCAAGCACGCTATGATTTAATTACTTTTCTGGAAATTGATGAAAACAAACAAAGAGGTTCCCAACCATGTGTGTTGTGTTGTCGCGAATTGTTTGTTTTGCTGGAACAACACTACAGCAACCCAGCGCGCTTCTTGTAAAACCTCTTTTGAGCTCAACCCGTGTGACAGCGAAGGCCTTGCCCGGTGCGGAAATCTGGTTCAATGACCCGAAACAGAAAGTACGCACTTCTGACAGGCCCCAATCCAAGTTTTTGGTGGGGTATTTCTGTGTTTTGCCGCTAAGTCCCAGGAAGATCCGTTAAATTTGGGATATATAAGCCCAAAGAAGGCGTGGCCACCTCATTTACTTACACAAGTTGTCCTCTTTCCGCCTCTTTCCGAAGCCCCGGGCAAATACACCACCGAGGTGGAGAAGTTGGAGAGCTCCGCGACTTTGTCGCCGAAGCCTTGGCTTGCGGGAAGGCCATTGGTTCCACCTGTCCTGTTCATGTCTAGAAAAATGCAAAGGACAAGGTGTTGCCATACCAAGGGTTGGAAAGGAACGAGGTGCTCCAGTAGAGACGTTAAGGGTAACCTGCTTCTTTTTCTTTTTCGGTAGTCTGTTTTAGTAGGGAACCCTCCCCCAAAAAAGGGTAAAAGGGCACTACTGGAAAACCTAGGGAATCGAGACCAAGGGAATCAACGTGATTCCATCTTGTGGCGAAGGTAACTAAGGGAATCACCCACCAGAATAACCAAGAGGAAAACGGATCGAAGGGTTACCAGTGGCGAAACGCCTGGGATCCACTGGGGGAAAGTACTCAAAAGAAAGGGGTCATTCACCCCATGTTTAAAGGGTCAGAATCAGCATCCAGGTGAACATATTTCTCTGGACAATCACCTCACTGGCAGGACACTCACTTGACAAGTGCCCAGAAGGTGATATGGCTGCGGGTCAAAACCAATGGTACCATTTTGGGGTAGGTGCACCACTGGGGATTGGGATGTTCACTGGGGGTACGGGCCTTTGACCCATGGCCATCTTACAAACCCAAAAAAAATCACGCCAAATCAACATGGGCACCAAAAACACCAACCTCTTTGAGTGACCTCTTGCCGGAGCTTTCCCGGGATATTACACCCCGTTCCCTTTCCACATGGCTGTGGGTCAAAAATGGGTATTCGTTTTAGACCCCTGAGAAACGGAACCAAAGACTAAAACCTGCGGTCCGATTCCTGGTGGCTTAATTTTGACCCATACCCACATAGAGGCTTCCTCTTGTGGTTGCACGGCCTTGTCCATCAGGTTCCATGTACCGGCTCGGCCGTTTGCCGGGCCGTTTGCCGCATCCTTGGGGTCCCGGCCTACATTGAAGGCCATCACAAAGCCCACCATGCCCACGCAGAACATGATGAGGAAGGGCACGAACCTTGAGGCGGTGATTTCTGGATTTCTGGACTAGGTCCTCCAGTTTTGGAGGTTGGAATACGGGTACCCGATTTTTTTTCTGTAGTCTGTTTTAGTAGGGGAGCCCTCCCAACCAAAAAAGGGGAGAGAAAGGGCACCTAGCTGGGGGACCTACTTGAAGTCCTGTGGATGCTTCTCTTTCGATCAGTGCGATAGGCAGGGAATAAGAAATGGAATGACCTCTATGGCTTCCCTTAAAGGGAATCCTCTTCCGGTTCGAGCTGGGTCATTACCTACTGAGCACCAGCGCAATCTCAAAGGAACAAAAACAAGAGAACGCACCTCCCCGGTTTCATGCGAAGCGAGCTGAGACATCCTTTTTTGTGCGGATGCTTCACACACAAACTGAGAAGGCATAGAACGTATGTGTTTGTTGGGCAGGGGCTCTTGTTTCTTGAAGCAAGGGGCCCATTGAAAATTGTTTACGCACAATTCAAGCCCAGTGCCTCCAGTTACCACTGTCAGGTACTCCTGTGTCTGTGCCAAGGCGAGTAGCTTGGATGTGGTAAATGGATCAAAACAATACATTGAGTTTGGGGGGAAGTCGGGCACCCCCAGTTTTGGGCTTACCCCCTATATATAAGTCGAGTTCAAACCCAGCGGTACTGTCCCCCAAATCTGACCTCCAGCTAGGATTAGTTTTTGGGGCGTTGTCTTGTCAGGGATTTCCCTTGAGAAACCGTGCTACAAGAATAGAGGGGTCCATCTTAAACCGGGGATCAGACCCATTGAGGAAAAGTTCGGAAAGTGGGAACCATTAGCCAGGTCTGTGCTTTTAAAGGACTCTTTTCAGGGTTTAAAGCTTACCAGCATTCTTGGGGGTGCCCCTGTTCCAACACATACCCGCCTAGGTGCTTTCTTTGACATTTGGAGTTCTTAAAGGACAAATCTTCGCCCCTTTCTCACAATTTCCGGTCCTTTTGGTATATCAAGGGAAGCCAAAAAGGAAACCAGCACACCCTGTGTTTTGGGACATTCGGAGATCCAAACTCTTGAGATCTCACCTGTTGATCCCAAAAAAATCCCACCCCGGTTTCATCGGGGGGTGGCTTTGGCCCCTCCAAAAGCGGTCTGATTCCCCACCGTTTCACGGGGTAACCGCCCCCCCCCGATGAATAACCTGGGTGGTTGAGATCCATATGAGGCTGCCGAAACCTCTTGCTTGGCCTTAGAGATCTTGAGAAAGTGGTCTTCGTAGGTTTTGGCCGGCTCACATAAAAGTCAACATTCTCCCATTTGCTTAGGCCCCCTGGAAAAATAAGTAAATATGTCCAGCACTGATGGATTTCCTTAAAAACCAACAAGGGAAACTATGAATATTCATTTCAGCAAATTGACGCATTCCCGGCATCGGCTTTCAACTGAGTTGCAGGTCGAAGGCATTCCACACCGTGCGGATCAGGCCCTGGCCGATCACGACACTCCGAGACTCAACATGGGGAAGTTGGCCCCGTTGGGGTGCTGGGCTGTCTTTTTTTTCTGACTGCCTTTTTTGGGGACCTTTGGGACTAAAAAGGTGAGATTTGCTGTTGGGACTAAAGATGAAAAGCTAAATCAGTGCAAACGGAGCTTTCCGTTTTCTGATCCCTGGCTAGTTGAGGGGTCCAACTTTTCTTCCCGTATCTGGGTGCCTCAAAATGGGTGGGCCTTCTTGACGTTCCAAACCTTGAGGTCCAATTCCACTCTGCCGGGTGTATACTTTGAGGGTGCCCTGAATGAAGGACTCGCCCAATCACCTGGGCTCTGTTTTAGTTTTCTTGGGGCGTTTCCGCAGTAGGCAACCAGTGAACGCCATCATATAAAACCTATAGAGGTAAGTACCATAGTGGCAACTGGAAGCACTACTATGGTTTTGGAGCCAAGCAACCGCTGCGGAAATAATTTCGTCCCACTGAGAAAAAACGCTTTTCGGGCTTGATTTGTTCTATCACCAAAAGGACCTTGCCCAATCTTGCCCACCCCCCCGCTCGATTTTTTGGGAGCTCCCAAAGCCATTTGTTTTATACCCCACCCTCCCTGCTCCATTTTTCCCCAGCTGAAGGCTATGGGGTCTCTGCCCAAAGCGCCCGGAATTTCCGGGGATATTGGGTGTGTATTTGTTGGGGGGTACTCGACTTTTGTGGCTTTAAAGGAAGACCAACAGGAGCCAAAATCCATTTTGAGCGTCCAACCCCCCCCCCCCCCCCAAATAAATACCCTGTTTTTGTGGATGCGGTGTGCTTCCTGGTACCCCGACGCCGGAACCGCGCGCAACCGCTTGCCGTTTTGGTGGAGCGCGCCTTCACGAGGGGCAGATGCCTCAGGTACTTCGTCACCTTACCCCAGAGGAGCACCTCAGTCGGAGTAAGTTTCTTGAGACAGATAGGTTCGTCTTGTTTTTGGGTACCCCCCCCAAGAAAAGGACAACAAAAAGAAGAAGAAGAAGAAGTGGGTGGTTTTGAAACCACTCCAAAAGGGAGTTCCTTGCAAAAAGACACCGAAAAAACAATCGTCGTTTTCCTTTTCCCATTGAAACCACTCCAACAGCATTTTCCCGAAAAAGAAAGAAAGAAGAAGAAGATCGTCGGCTTTTTCCTTTTCCCTTTGAAACAGTTTTCCTGACAAAAACACAAAAAGCAAAAGAAGAAGATCATCGTTTTTCTTTTTTTCTTTCCCTTTCAAACCACTCCAAAAGCATTGTTCCAAAAAAACAAAGAAAAGACCAAAAGAAGAAGATCATCGTTTTCCCTTCCCCTTTGAAACCAGTCCAAAGGCAGTTTTCCTGAAAAATGAAAGAAAACAAAACAAGAAGATCAGTCCAAAGGCAGTTTTCTTGAAAAAACGAGAAAACATGATCGGTTTCCTTTCCCCTTTGAAACCAGTCCAAAGGCAGTTTTCCTGAAAAAAAGGAAAAACACGAGAAGAAGATCATCGTTCTTTCCTTTTCCCTTTGAAACCCGTCCAAAGGCAGCTTTCCTGAACAAATGAAAGAACACAAACGAAGAAGATCATTTTTCCTTTTCCCTTTGAAACCACTCCAAAGACAGTGTTACTGAAAACACGGAAAAAGAAAGAAAGAATATTCTCATCGTTTTCCTTTCTCCTTTGAAACCAGTCCAAAGGCAGTTTTCCTGAAAAAAAGAAAACAAGAAGAAGATCATCGTTCTTTCCTTTTCCCTTTGAAACCAGTCCAAAGGCAGTTTTCCTGAAAAAATGAAAGTTTCCTTTGAAACCACTCCAAAAGCAGTTTTCCCGAAAAAGAAAAAACAAAGACGCAGATCATCGTTTTCCTTTTCCCATTGAAACCACTCCAAAAGCAGTTTTCCCGAGAACAAAAATGAAAAAAAGGAACAACAGAAGAGGGGGGGTTTCCTTTTCCCGTTGAAACCACTCCAAAAGCATTATTCCCGAACAAAAAAGAAGAGGGTGGTTTTCCTTTTCCTTTAAAAGCAGTCCAAAAGCATCTTTCCCGGACAAAAAAGAAGAATATTTTCCCGAAAAAAGAAAAACAGAAGAAGATCATCGTTTTCCCTTTCCCTTGAAAACACTTCCCGAAAAAATGAAGAAGAAGAAGAGGGTCGTTTTCCTTCTCCCTTTGAAACCACTCCAAGAGGGAGTTCCTTGAAAAAAGACACACCCAGATAGGTGTGTCTTTATATGTGGGTTACCTCTAATCAGGTGGGTCCACACTCTGGCCCAACCCCCCGCCGGCACTCGTGGGCCAGGTCCCCCTGCGCAGTTGAAGGCATTGAGCACGCGGACCTAGCATCCATGCTCTCGGGAGGCTTGCACAAACAACTTCTGTCAGGTGGGGGTAGATCAAAAGGTCCGATAAACATGGGGTGACCACTAGGGAAACCGCAGAAACAGATTTGATAATTCCAGCTGAAGGGAAAAGTTACCAGTGCTCATTTGGAGGCCAGGAATATTGATCAACCCCCAAGCATCTGGGAGCCGAGACAAATAGACAAATAGCTTCCCTCCCCCAAGCTGCCGCTAAACCACACAAAAAGGGGTACCCATTTGAGGCCTTAGTTGAGGGTTTGGATGCCTTCGATTTGGATTCGAACCCTGGTTCTTGATGGATGGGAAACCACAGAACGACTCTAAACCACCGGGCTCCAAACCGCTGAGGGGGAAGCTGATTTTGGTTCTTCTTTCTGGTCCCCTGGACCCTCAAGTGGAAAAGGGTAGCTTGAGGGTCGATCTTTTCCTGGTTGTGGTTCTTCCGGGCTTATTTTGAGAGGCAACCCACCGCCCAAGGAGCAAGGAGCTTTCCCTTTTTTCGGCTTCCATGGCAGCTCTAAAGTCCACCGATCCAGATTGGGGCCAACCCGTTGGTTGGGAAATGGCTCAGGGAAATGTGGGTGTTCCTCGCTTGCGAAATCTGCCGTGCTAACAGTGAATAACTTTAATGGTTTGATACGGACAACCCATTAGTTGGCAACAAGTTAAAGTCCTAACATCCATTGGCAAAATGCAACACAGGTGTGTCTTGCGAGGGATTGCAATTTTGTGGATTTCGGTTCTCCTTTTCCTTCTTTGATGAGAAATTTGTGAGACTGCTTCAGAGCTTCGCTGTGGCCCTTCGAGAGACATGGGATCGGTTCTTGGGAGCGGTTCAGGCGGATCAAGGGAGTCAGAGTCCACTGAGCAATCGATATCGATGCAGTCACTTTGAATCTAGGCAATTTGCAATAAATCTTACCTCGTCACCTCGTTGTTAAATAAGGTTTTGGAGTGTGCGCCTCGCCTCGTTGTTTCCGTGGTCACCTCGTCACCTCGTCACCTCGTTAAATCCCTGGCAGCTCGCTGGGTCTTTCAACGCACAAGTCAGGTGAAAGTCATTGCTCACTCCGCCTCTTTTTGGGCGGGGACATGGGATCAACAATTGATGGCTTTCAGGCTTCAGAGGGAGCCTCTGCCAGAGACAGAGAGGCTTTGCCATCTCCGCGCTGAAGCAGGCGTGCGTTCGCAGCACCCGCAAGCGCAGAAGTCTTAGTCTTTCTGCGCACATACTTGTGCTTTTTGCCCGCATCACTTCGCACCGCCGCCTCGGACACATCAGGCCCTTCTTGCGGATGAGGAGCCCTTTATCAGAAGAGTGCCTCCTCTCCTTCTCCATGAAAGCCGCAGCGCACCTGTGCACAAAGGTTGCGCAGCATGCGTCAGCCGAAGGGACTGGCCCCCATGCGTGGACAATCAAGTGCTGCTCGATCAAAGCAGGCGTCGCCATGACGCTCAAGTGCTTCCTTGCAAGAGGAAATGGGGATACAGGGGTGAAAAAAATACTTTTATGGCCACGAAAAGTTGTTTTCTGCATGGTGCTCTCAAGGAGGATGCAAGGGTGAACAAAAACTTTTCAGGCCACGGTTGTTGTCTCCATTGTGCGCCCTGGCCATTAGAAGAGGGTATTCCCAGCACTCAGGCTCAGCTTCGAAGCTGGTCCCCAAGCACCAAGTTCATGGCTGCCTCTGTGTCAGCGCTTATTAACACAAGGCCCGCCCGTCCGCTGGTCGCGTCGCTGACCTTGCCCCCAGACGCCACCAAGGTGTCGCCAGACCAGAAGGCCAGGCTCTTCGTCGGGCTGCATATAGCTCAAGCACGCTTTCCATGTGTCGTCCATTGACACCTCAGTCTGCCAGAGCTCTGCCTGTCCTGGCGCGCTGACCATCACACGCACACTCATGGCGTGAACTGAGTGCTGCCCTGCAAGCCAACACTGCAGGCACGCATGGTGCTCTCAAGGAGGATGCGAGTTTCTTGCTCATTCAAGGCCACTGATGCTCGCTTCCGAGTTTATTGCTCGTTCAAGGCCACTGATGCTAGCTCAGAGTTCTTGTTCCGTTTGTTCCCCACTCCAAACACACCTTGGAAAGCGACTCACACCTTGGAAAGGATCCTTTGCATTTCCGGTTGCCGCTGGATCCCAAATGACAGCAATGTCAGAATATCTTTCCATGTGACCCTGGCCAAAGGCAAGTGGCTGGCCTTTGTTGTGTCAATGAGACTAGGGGTGCTCTGGGGAGGCTACGGGAAGGGTACGGGAAGGCTACGGGAAGGCTACGGGAAGACCATGAAGAAAAAAATATTTAAAGGACCGGATAACCCCACATGCGCATTTTTTCAGTGAATGGTTCTCTGGTGGCCATGCGATAATGACTGAGTGAGTGAGTGAGTGGCCACGGGGTAGCGCTCGGTCACTAGTAGAGCGCTCTCTTCTTTTTGCTCGCGAGGCAGAGTCAGGCGCTAGATTATTCACGGCTTCCTCTTCTTCAGACAGCTGGAAGTCTAATAAGCCTGAGCTCGAGCTCTAATAAGCCTGAGCTGGAAGTCTATAAGCCTGAGTGAGAGTAAGTGAGTGTGAATGAGTGCAAGTGAGTCTGGACGAAAGTGCTGCGCCTGTCACGCAGATTGAGCCCCCGAGCCGCGCGCTCGACAACATCCAGCCTCTCTAGACAGCAGCCATATGTTGCCCCTGCCCCGCAAACACACACACCTAGATGCAGAAAATACTGCGCCTGCCACGAAATCTATGCCCCGTCTCCAAAGTGCTGCGCCTGTCACGCAGATTGAGCCCCCGAGCCGCGCGCTCGACAACATCCAGCCCCTGCCATATGTTGCCCCTGCCACGCAAACACATACCCAGATGCAGAAAATACTACCCCTGCCATGAAATCTATGCCCCGTCTTCAAAGTGCTGCGCCTGTCACGCAGATTGAGCCCCCGAGCCGCGCGCTCGACAACATCTAGCCCCTGTAGACAGCTGCCACATGTTGCCCCTGCCAAGCAAACACACACACACACACACACACCCAGATGCAGAAAATACTGCGCCGCGCCTGTCACGCAGATTGAGCCCCCGAGCTGCGCGCATCCAGCCCCTCTAGACAGCTGCCACATGTTGCCCCTGCCACGCAAACACACACCCAGATGCAGGAAATACTGCGCCTGCCACGAAATTTGCAAGCCATCTCCAAAGTGCTGCGCCTGTCGCGCAGATTGAGCCCCCGAGCCGCGCGCTCGACAACATCCAGTCCCTTAGACGGCTACCAAATGCTGCCCCTGCCACGCAAACACACTACCAAATGCTGCCCCTGCCACGCAAACACACACCCAGATGCAGGAAATACTGCGCCTGCCACGAAATTTGCAAGCCATCTCCAAAGTGCTGCGCCTGTGAGACCGCTTCGATAAGCGGGGGTGGGGGGGTTTGTTGTTCGACGAAAACGCGGAACAACAATCCCCACCCCCCCCCGCCCACCCCCCCCCCCCGGCGAACAACAACAAGTCCTCCCCCCCGGCCCCGCCCCCCCCCCTTGTTGTTCGACCCCCCACCCAGAACAACAAGGCCCCCCCCCCACTTGTGTTCGACACCCCCCCCCCCCACGAACAACAAGCCCCCCCCCCCCACTTGTTGTTCGCCCCCCCGCCCCCCAAACAACAAACAGAACCCCCCCCCCCCAACTTGTTGTTGAGCCCTGCCCCCAGACAACCAGTCCCCCCCCCCCCCTTGTTGTTCAACTCCCCCACCCCCCGAACAACAACAACCCCCCCCCCCCCAAACAACAAGCCCCCCCCCCATTCGACCCCCCAAACAACAAGCCACCCCCACACTTGTGTTCGAGCCCCCCCCCCCCAAACAACAAGTCCCCGAACAACAACAAGTCCCCCCCCCCCCCTCCACACTCGTCGTTCTCCCACCCCCCCACACAACCACCCCCCCCCCCCTCCGCTGGTTGTTGGCCCCCCCCCCCTCCGAAACACCAAGAAAGACAAAAATGACATATATATATATATATGTATAGACATACATATATTTGTTGATTTCTATATCTATATATTTATAAATATATAAATATATATATATAAACACCTAGCAAACGACATAAAGACAAAAACTCACCAATATAGATCGGGGTCGGGGAGGAAGGGCAACACAAGCGGACGTTGGCGGATCGCGTGACGATCTCGAAACTCGGCAAACATGCTTCAAAGGATTTCAACTGACAACAATCTGGCATCACCAGCTATCCTTACGATAAAGACCTCCAAACATTGATAGATGCAGGAGCTTGCAAGCCAGGTCAGCGCAAGCAAATTGATTGTACAATGCAAGCACCTATACAGAGGTCCATGTATAAAAATATACACAGACCAAGGCCGGTACAAAAAAAATAAAAACTCTAACATATACATTGGTTGGAGCTTTCTGCCAGAAACAGAACGTCAAAATATATAATATATACAGACCAACACTGGTACACAAATACAAACTCTAACATATACATTGGTTCAAGCTTTCTGCTGGAAAGAGAACGTTCCAAGGACGCGTGCAAACAAAGGCCACGGTTAAACCAAGAATCATGTCCGAAGACATGTGCCATCTCGAGACATGCTTGCCCACAAGACCCTCTTGCTCTCGCCGGTCCACCACCGTAGCGTTGTTGTTGCGCAAGCGAGGCGCAAACAAAGAGAAGTTCCAACCAAGTAAAACACCCAACTCCAAAAGACGCGCAACTCTTGCAGCGGCGCAAAGCAAGAAGCTAGGCTACTCCAGCGCTGCTGTAACATGCCTACATCAACATCCTTCTTAGAAGGCCCGACGCATGTTTGCATCAACATCCTTCCTAGAAGCCCGTAGCTTCTCAGACTCTCCTAGCAAGTCTCGCAAGCACCTGAGCCTGCACGCGAACCTCCCTTGTGTGGCCTTGGTGAAAGAGCAAGCTGGCAAAGTCACGCTCGCTCGAAAAGACGTGCAACTCCCGCGGCAGCGCAAAGCAAGGAGCTAGGTTGCTCCAGCACTGCTGTAACACGCCCACACCAACATCCTTCCTAGCAGGCCCGACGCATCCCCACAGCAACATCCTCCCCCCCCCCCACCAGCGAACAACAACAAGCCCCCCACTTGTTGTTCGACCCCCCCCCCCAAACAACAAGTCCCCCCCCCCCCAGTGTTGTTCGACCCCCCCCCCCCCCGGGAACAACAAGTCCCCCCCCCTTGTTCCCCAGAACAAGAAGTCCTCTCCCGCCCACTTGAGCGGCGAAAAAAACCTCCGTAGATCAATTTAGATGAAACTGGAAATTACTCTTGCAGTCGTAAGCGTTTTTGCGTGATTCGTAAGCGATCGGAAGGTCCTGCGTAAGCTGCATGCATGAGTCACTCGTCGTAAGCTTTGCGTAAGCTCTGTTTGTCAGATCCGTTTTTCGTTCAGACTGTTTGGTAGAAGTTGCTTTTGGTCCGCGTAATGCTTTTAGGCGTGAAAATGGGATCAGATTGCTGGAATGGGTTCTTTCGAGCAACAAGGAAAGGGATTCTTTCAGTGAACAACTTTTTCTGGCTCAGACAACTGCTGTTTGACCGTTGGGTTACTTGTGCAAACCTTTTGCAATGTTCCACGCACAGCGCGTTGGCCAGCTTGAACAAAAAAGCTCGCGTTTGGAAAACAACTTTTCGAGACCCGAAAGTTTTGTTTTGGCACCTCACCTTGTTCGTTGCGCGGGCTTGGAAAACAACATGTTGAGCCCCGCTTGTTTTGCTGCGGATTTGCCTTTTCACCTTTGGGCCTTGGGCTTGGAAAGCACAAACAACTTTTCGAGCCCAGTTTTTTTTTGTTGCGAGGCACCTTTTGCCACCTGCAGGCACTTTTCAGGGCCCCGAAGCCAAAAAAAGCTCGCGGGCTGGAACAACAACTTAGAAAACAACTTTTCGGGCCCCCAAAAATTTTCCCCCTCTATGTCACTGCTGAGCCTGTGCAGCAAAGCCTGCACCTCTTGCTCGCAGCGCCCGTGCGCTGTCTGCAAAGTTTTCTTGAGCGTAGTGGTATCACACCCGCTTCGCATGCGGCAGGCCCAGGTTCAATCCCTAGTGTGCCCACGTCAATGCTGAGCTTGCGCGGTAAAGCCTTTGCACCTTTCCGTGCAAGCTGTTGCTCTGTCATGCTGGCGCCTCTTGCTCGTAGTGGATCCTCGCAGAAAACAACTTTTCGGGTTCCCAAAAGTTTTCCCCTCCATGTCACTGCTGAGCCTGTGCAGCAAAGCCTTTGCGCCTTTCCAGGCAAGTTGTTGCTCTGTCCTGCCGGCGCCTCTTGCTCGCAGAGGTTCCGCGCGCTTTCTGCAGAAAACAACTTTTCGTGCCCCGAAAGTTTGTTTTCAGCTTTTGGCCCTCCATTGTCTTGCTGGGCCTGCGCAGCAGCCTTTCCATCTGCAAGCTGTTGCTTTGTCATGCTAGCGCCTCTTGCTCATCGAGGATCAGGCACGAGCAACTTGTCGTAAGCTATGCGTAAGCTCCATCTTCGAAAAATAGCAAACGTAAGCGACCTTTCGGTTGGCGGAAGCTTTCCGCAAGCGATTGCGGAAGCTGAAGTAATTTCCTTTACGGGTAACAGGGGTTTTTTTCACTGCTCACTTGTTGCTCGACCCCCCCCCCCCAGCGAACAACAACAAGTCCCCCCCCCCCACTTGTTGTTCGACCCCCCCCCCCCCCCCGAACAAGAAGTCCCTCTCCCCCCCTCCCCGCACTTGTTGTTCGACCCCCCCCCCCCCCGCGAACAACAAGTTTGCCCCCCCCCCCCACTTGTAGTTCCAGCCCCCCCCCCCCGAACAACAACTCCCCCCCTCCCCCCCACTTGTTATTCGAGCCCCACCCACCCCCCCCCGGAACAACAAGTCCCCCCCCCTTGTTCCCCAGAACAAGAAGTCCTCTCCCGCCCACTTGTTGCTCGACCCCCCCCCGCCCCGCGAACAACAACAAGTCCCCCCCCCCCCCCCACTTGTTGTTCGACCCCCTCCCGAACAACCCCTCCCCCCTCGAAACGAAAAAGAGTCCTCCCCCCCCCCCCCGCACTTGTTGTTCCCCCCCCCCCCCCCCCGCGAACAACAAGTTTGCCCCGCCCCCCTCACTTGTTGTTCGTTCGACCCCCCCCCCGGAAACAACAACCCCCCCCCCCCCCCCCCCCCCCACTTGTTATGCGAGCCCCCCCCCGAACAAGCTCCCCCCCCCCACTTGTAGTTCCAGCCCCCCCCCCGAACAACAACTCCCCCCCTCCCCCCCACTTGTTATTCGAGCCCCACCCCCCCGAACAACAAACCCCCCCACCCCTTATCGAAGGGGTATGGCGCCTGTCACGCAGATTGAGCCGCCGAGCCGCGCGCTCGGCAACACCCAGTCCCTTTAGACATCTACCAAATGCTGCCACTGCCATGCAAACACACACCCAGATGCAGAAAAAACTGCGCCTGCCACGAGATCTGTGCGCCATCTCCAAAGTGCTGCGCCTGTCACGCAGATTGAGCCCCCGAGCCGCGCGCTCGACAACATCCAGTCCCTTTAGACACCTACCAAATGCTGCCCCTGCCACGCAAACACACACCCAGATGCAGAAAATACTGCGCCTGCCACGAAATCTGTGCGCCATCTCCAAAGTGCTGCGCCTGTCACGCAGATTGAGCCCCCGAGCCGCGCGCTCGACAACATCCAGTCCCTTTAGACAGCTGCCATATGTTGCCCCTGCGACGCAGTGAGTGAGTGAGTGAGTGAGTGAGTGAGTGAGTGAGTGAGTGAGTGAGTGAGTGAGTGAGTGAGTGAGTGAGTGAGTGAGTGAGTGAGTGAGTGAGTGAGTGAGTGAGTGAGTGAGTGAGTGAGTGAGTGAGTGAGTGAGTGAGTGAGTGAGTGAGTGAGTGAGTGAGTGAGTGAGTGAGTGAGTGAGTGAGTGAGTGAGTGAGTGAGTGAGTGAGTGAGTGAGTGAGTGAGTGAGTGAGTGAGTGTGAGAGAGTGAGTGTGTGTGAGTGAATGTGAGAGAGTGAGTGTGAGTGAGTGTGTGTGAGTGAGTGTGTGACTGAGTGTGTGTGTGTGAGTGTGAGACAGTGAGTGTGAGTGAGTGGGCGGGGGCGGCGGGCGGGCGGCGGACGGCGGGGCCGGACGGCGGGCGCGGAGCGGTAAAAGTAAGAACCCCACACAAAGATGTGGGGAACAACTTTGCAGGGCCCAAAAAGTTATTTTCCCCAACAATCACCTCTGACCGTAAAAAATAACTTTTCAGGCCCTGAACAGTTTTTTCCTGCAGTGGGACCCTCTCCTGCTGCATCTACGTGTGCACCTCGTTGTTCTGAATTTAGTGAAATCACCTCGCTTAAAATACTTGCTCCACCTCGCACCTCGGCTGACCTCGCTCTAAATTGCCTAGTTTGAATCCATACGGTTTGCAGGTCCTCCAGTAGAGAGCTTAGAATAAGGGGTACCGTTTCTTTTTTCAGTTTTGTCTTTTTAGTAGGGGAACCCTCCCCAAAAAAAGAAACGGTAAAAGGGCACGACTGCGGGACCTGATCTTGGAATGGATGAAACCCTACCTGGAGAAACCACCTACCAGCTGTTTGTCCTGGAGTTTGTCCATGGCTTTGTTGTCGTGAAGCTGGCAAACCCTTTTGGTTGCCCTTTGTTCACTGGAACGTGAAATGGAAGTCATCTATCAGTGACACAAACTCAGCTGTCAAACCTCTTGCAACATTTGCGCGGTCACGGTCTCAATCCCTACCCCAAAAATGGCGAACCCCCCAAATAAAGGTGGAGATTCCTTGTGGTTTTCTCATTTTCTATTTAAACAAAACAACAAAAAAACGACGGTGGAGCTTCATTGTGGTTTCCCTTAGAAACACAAACAAACGCTCCAAAACAGGCGCCCTCCAAAGGAGACGAGCCACCCAGCCGATTCGCATGCAGGACCTCATTCCTCCGATTCCTCTGAGGCGCTGGCGGTGGTAGCAACGCTGGCGAGCGCCGAGATGTTCTGAAAGGATTCCTGGAGAGCTGAGCTTGCTAGGGGTTGATTCCAATTCCACTCTTTTCAATCATCGCTAAGTACCGGCTGTTTTCTCAGGGTTTTTTTGGTGGTTTTCTAGAAAGATTCGGATCCCTGGAAAGAATGGAAGCGGAAGCTACCCTTAGAAGCTTGTGATTCTTTGAGGGCTTCCATTTGAGTCACAAGCAAAGCCCGGTATGAAGATGGTCGACTCACAACCATGTAAAGAACTAAGACTGCGGATATCCGCGGCATCCTGGCTTTGATTGTGACTCATTTGGGGGTGGCTCAAATTCATGAGGTAGGGCAGACCGCAGGGTTTAGTCTTTGCTTCTATTTCCCAAGCTGCCAAATTTGTTTGACATTTAGTTGAGCCACAGCCATTTTGGGGTGGACAGGGACAGCAAAAGGAACTCCCACGGGTTCTCCCAAAGGCAGGCGGTCAAGAAGCGGCGCCCGGCATGTTTCCGACTCGAAACAGATCCAAGCGCTTCGTCATTGGGACGAAGACGTGCGAAGCCTTTCGGATCCATTAACCTCTAGGCAACCAACTAAACCACCCGACAGAAAAACCGAGCGGAACATCGCCAAGGGTTACCTAAGTGGCGAACCGGGGATCCGCTGAAATGCGTGCCTCTCATAAAACAAAGGCGGTGTTGAAGGGAAACATAGAGACAATTCCAAGCATTTGGATTCGGACGGTTGAACCAAAAATGGGGGGAGGGTCACGCTGCACAGGGCACCAGGATCCCAAAAGGGGCCATCCTGTTGACAGCCCCGTCTGGGTGTTTGACTTTGTGAGGATACCCATTTTGGGCTAGGGAACAAGAAAAAGCCCAACGGAACACGACCAATTGCCGGACCCCATTTTGACACATGCCCATGTCCAGAGATCTGGCCACTGCCCCTCGAAGAGATCAACATGTAGTTGTTGGTGTTGTTGGTGAGGGAAGACAGCGAGGTGTCAATCAACAACTTGAAGGTTATCCGTATATACACCTATATGTATCAGAATAAATGTATGCCTTTTTTGTGGGAAGCTTGGGTGGTTGCCCGCTTCTCTCCCCCCTAGCAAATTGCTACCCACCATGTTGTCAGTGACTCGGTGACTCAGTTTTGGTGGCTACTGACCCCTGTGCAAAGAGTTTAAGCCGTTCATCAATTGTTGGAACGAGGCATTGAGCAGCCCAACACCTATTGACTTGTGGTTCTGCCATGGCCGAAAAGGCTTACTGTCTGTATACCTGAACCCTCAAAATTCCCTTAAAAATGGGTTTGACCCCCAAAATTATGGGGTGATATCCAATTTTTATGGGTAGTTTGAGGGTCCAGGTACACCATACGCAAAAACAAAAAAACATAAACATAAAGCCTGGTACACCGTCTATTAACATGGCGCTGTTTGCGGTTCCGGGCGTTTGATTCAAAGCAGAAAGTTCAAGGTTCACGATCCAACCAAGATAGCAGTGGGCTCTGACATGCCTTCTGCGCAGGTAGGACATCGAATGGAAGCAAAACACACCTCGAGTGACTAGCTGATTTAGGTTTACCCACCCACCTGTTTGGAGTGGAATCTCTCACTGGAAATATGTTCTTATGTTTGTCTAGGGCACTTCTTCGAACAATTGAGGTTTCTTGTGTTTTGCTGGGGTTCCAGCGTAAAAGCTAACCGTCACTTTCCACACCTTGGGATTTGAACCAGTAGGCCCCCGTTTTGTTTTTGCTTTTTCGGGTGGGAAAATGAAACGCAAATGGAAGACAACTTTCCCTGCCACAAATTGACATGGAGCCTGACACTCGGGGGGTCCCTTACGGAAGAATGGTCCAAACCAGGACCGATTCCCCCGAAGGTCAGGCACCAAAGCGGTCTGCGCAGTTCCCTTGGCTGACGTTGAAAGGGGAGCAACAACCTAAAGTTTAGCAGTTGAGTGGTTGGATTTCAACCACTAAACCACGATAAACAAAAATGCAAAATGTTTCCCAACAACAACCATCTTCCAGGCCCATGAGAACGTAAGCAGCTCCCGAAGCTCCCGCCTTGTTGGACAGCTGCTCAATGCCCACATTGGCATTGGCCGCCTGAGTCGCAAATTGGTCAAAGGCGTCCATCCCACCCGAAAACCGGAATTGGACACCGGTTTGCGTTCTCCAATTGCTCCTTCACCCGGGGCTCTGGAGTTCCCCAAATAAACAAATGCTCAATTTACCGGTGGTCAATCGCCACTTTTGGAGGTTCCAAAAAGGAAATTGGAAAAATAGGGGGTGAACCTCACAAGGTACACCCAGCATGGGTGGTTTCCCTGTGTTCTTCCTGCGGAGAAAAAGAGAGAAAAGCAAAACAGGCACCCGCAAAAACCCACACGACATCCATTCAACCTCGACCCCTTTGTTCCTGGGCGCGGCCGAACTACTAGCCTTTCTACGGCCCTTTCTGGGGCAGGTAGTAGACATGGGTCCTTCACCCCCCGAGTGCCAAGCTTCTGAAATCTGAGAGAATTGGATTTACATCAGCCCTGACCCCGAACTATGCCAAGCTTTGAGGTTTGTATTGCCATGTTGAACCATTGGAGATGAGAGAAGGCCTACGGTTTGTTTGCACCATTGTCCTCCATTTCTGAAAAACAAAGGCCCAATATGGCCCAATAGTTCCCTTTAACACCAACAAAAAATACAATTCAGCAAATGTAAGTTATGCTTTACAAAACACGGAAGTCCAGCCAAGATAGGAAGTCCAACCAAAACCGAGCAATTTGTTGGAGGTTGCCCTAACTGAACACCAACCTGAGCCTTCGCTCCAAAAAGCATTCTTCTCCCCTCCCCACCACGCACACCGACTCCAATCCCCGATGCCGCAGCAGTATGTCGGCAGGTTGCATCGGAGAAGAGGAGCATTCGCATGGTGAAGCCCACAAGCAGCAAGATCATGTTGGCCTCACAATTCTCAGCGTCCGTATGGTGCAAATGGGATGTGGTGGGGTCTTCAGCTTCCTTCTTGGCGGTTTGGAGCCCGGTGGTTTGCAGGTGTGAAAAGGGTGGTTTCCCCGTTCACCCACGAGAACCAGGGGTTCAAATCCTCAAACCACAAATCCAAACCATCAATTAAGGTAGCTTGAGGATCGAGGAACAGAAAAACATGGTTGACATCACCCCACATTTTAACCACGACCGCGGCAAAAGTCCTTTGGTCCTGCGGATAAACAAAATCAAGAGCCAGGCGTGGTTTATATAGAACGCAGGATTCTGACCATGGCACGTGTGTGACATGTTGATATCATCCAACATAAGGGTTCCCCCACCAGAGGGTCCGGTGTACAGTAAAATAGTCTTCCAGGACCTTACAGTCAGGTTTCGCGTTCATAAACTATCGGGAGGGTACCTTTTGGGGATTGTTGGAAAGGAACACCAACAAATTGCTGATGCTCAGCACTGCCAGCAGGGTCCCTGAGCGAATGACCCTACAAACAATCCCTCTTTGGTTTCCTGTAAGGCAACCCTACAATACCAATACCAGCAAGTTTTACCTCAGTCGGACTTATGGACTTGCTCATTCTGCCGAAAGTCCCATCTATGGGACTTTCTTCACCTTTTCTTGTGGCTTGGTTATCATTCTTGGCCAAAGGCAGACGGTTCTTGTGGCTTTCTCGGGGCCATCAGAAAAACCTACGGAACTGGACGATTCGCTGGTTGAACCGCCAAGTTCACCCTAAGGAACGTTGGTGTAATACCAGTGGGTTGAATTGGGAAACTACCACTAAACACTTAGCTCAAAAGCTAAGGAACCGGATGGTTGGCTTCGCCACCAAGTTTAGATTCACCCCTCATGTTGGCTCGCGACTCCGAGGCTCCAAGCCCAGTCCAAGAGGTTCCAGGCATCCTCAGCGTGCATTGGACCACCAAACGGGTGGCTTTTGCTTTGGGACTCCGAAAGAGAGCAAGCCGGAGTGGATGCTTGTCACCCCGAAAAACAGCAAGCTGGAGCAGGATAGTTTTCAACTGGTGTGTGTGTGTGTCATTTGCATGCTGATGTTCGGATCTGAAACTTGACTTTTGCCGACTCCCCCTTTTGGCCAACGGGTAAAGGGATCCCCAAGAACGTCTAGCAGTATTCCTCGCGTTCATCTTAAAACCGGTTTTGAAGGTTCAAAAGTACTTGGGACTCCCCACAATAAACAAAACAAACAACAAGGTGTGGGTCGATTCCTTGGTCTCTGAATTCTCCAAAGGGCGAACCTTCCTAGCCACGCATTTGCTTGGCCACTCATGGGTCTTCATCCATCGCAACTGGCGCAAAATGGATTCTTGTCCTGTTGAACCTCGGCCGGGCTCCACTTCGAAGGAGATTCCTTTCGCTCTGTATGTGAGAAACCTCTAGGGGTTGATTCCCCATTCTTTTCAGCCATCGTTCATTTGCAAAAACCAGCCATTTCCCCAGGGTTTTTGGTGGTTTTCTAGAAAGCAGGATCCCTAAAAGAATAGAACAGTTACCCCTAGAAAACCCCCAAGACGATCGCAGAGATGTTCCATTCGGAAAAAAAAGAAAGGCCTTAAAGTTCAAAAGGCAACTGCATCGAAGAGTTCCCTGGCAGACCTGGGAGGAACTCCGGCTCCTGTATCCACCAGGATAATGCGTTGGAATGCGAGACCTGTATGTCACGGCCAAAGACCAGCCACTGATTTTTGCCAGGTCCAAGCCCAAGGGGATCAGTGCACAGAAAATTGAGATGTCTGAGTCTAGCCTACCAAAGACGAACCCATATGCCGTCCACCCTAATTTTTTGTCAGACCCCGGATCCCTTGATTTCAGGGATCGAATCTTTCACCCAAGACCCGAAGCAAACTTTGGCAGCGGCACGCGAAGAGGATGCCAACGAAGTTCGGTGAACAGATCATGGGCGCTTGAGACACGGATGACCAAGAGGAAACGCGCCCATTGCTCTGAAAAGGATGCAACTACAACTGGCTGAGGGATTTTTTGCGACTCCAAACACCGTCCCCTTGTGAACACGACGTAGGTTTTGGACGCAGGCTTCCACCGAACCCCCTTCTGTTGACAAGTTTGAGTGGCAAGGAATCCTCCTTTAGGCCACGCAAAAAAATGTGATTGATTCAGGTACAGGACATACTCCCTCTTGGAGCAAAAGGGGCTCGGTTTGTTGTTTTTTTTTCTTTCTTTTTTTCTTTTCTTTTTTTTTTTTTTCTGAAGATGCCTTCTGGCTAGCTTCAAAAGCAACGATTCATTTCCTTTTTCTTTGACAAAGCCATCTTCCAGATCCCACAGTAGGTAATCTGTTCCTGTTTCTGACATCTAGGCCATAAAAACTCTACCGTGGATAGATGCCGCTGGTCATCTTCTCATGGCTCTGGAAAAGGAATTTCCAGCCTTCGGCCAACCTCTAAACAATCTTGTTTGATTCGTTGCCCAGTTTGGGCCCATCAATATAAGGTGATCACCTTTGGGGCCCACTAAGCACGAGGACCCAAAGAGGGAGAACCGTTTAAGGTCAGATTTCCGGTCGACTCGCTTTGGTTGCAAGTAAGCTGCAACCTCATGGCTTCCCTTGAAAGGAATCTCCAAAGACTGTTGGCTTCCATGCGTCGCCCGAAGGAAAACAAATCCGACTCGAGGCGCCGGGCGAAGAAGTAGGTGCGCCAGCTCCCATAGAGCTCCTGCACTTCCTGGGCGGAGCTGTGGAGCCGAGGGAAACGAAAGGATAGCATGCTGTGGATGGACGAAATCCATCTTGCACGAAGCGGATGGACGACACCGTGGTTGCTGGGTATTTCCAGCGGAATGCCAAGTCCTGCATTTCGTAGGTGGTGCAGGATTTCGTCCATCCACAGTATTTCCATTTCCCCCCTCATTTGACACTTACCTGTTTAGAGTGGTGGCTTGAAAAGAGGCTACCCTCCCATTGAGCTTAAACAAGCACCAGAGGTTTGAGTCCGAAAATTTGAGGGCAACCAAATGGCAAGGAGAAAAACAAGGCCACAGCCAGATCTCAGATCTGACAGTCAGGCCAGAAACCCCGCGCCTCATCTCGTTTTGAGTGGATCACAGCAAGCTGTAGGTAACCAAACGTCCAGGCCTTTTCGTTTATGTTTGGCCGATTCGCTTAGCCTCTTGTAAGTGGATTCCCTTGAGTCTTTGTTGCCCTGTGCACTAACATGGAACCAGGCGAGAAATGGTCCATTTTAAAGGTACACCTGTCAGTCCAGGAGCCCGACAAACGTCAGGTTCCATGCTAGTGGCTGGGAGAGTAGCTACATAAGACACAAGCTCTCACAAGTATGCAGTTTTTGCCCACATACCGCCATATACCCCAAACATTCTTGAGCGAAGAGCCCTTTTGCCAACCCCTCTTCAAAAGGCAAAGGTTCCTGGGCGTTTTGAGGTATGGGCTTTGGAGGTATGGATGCTGGTATAACACAACAAACGCTTGCTATGCAGTATATACCCCTTATGAAAGTGGTATAAGACTTATATGACCGGAACAATGGACGGGAAGCTGTCGATCATTCCCAAGCGGAAAATAAGGAACCCCTGCTTTGGAATTCGGCCAAGTTAGTAAGAAGTTGGTAACCTAGGCAATAACCCACCCTTGTGTCCCGCTAAGGGGATCAAACAAAATTCCTCTCTTAGATTTCCTAGTAAATAAAAACTCAGAGGATAAGAAAACTTGTTAGGGATCAACAAAACTCCTTCATTTCGTGGCAGGCGCAGCACTTTCGCAAGGTCAGGTGCATAATTCATGGCAGGCACAGTACTTTCACAAGGTCAGGTGCAGATTTCGCGGCAGGCGCAGCACTTTCGCAAGGTAAGGTATAGATTTCGCAGGAAGCGCAGCACTTTCGCAAGGTCGGGTACAGATTTCGTGGCGGGCACGGTACTTTCGCAAGGTCAGGTAAAGATTTCGTGGCAGGCGCGGCACTTTCGCAAGGTACGGTACGGATTTCGCGGCAGGCGCAGCACTTTCACAAGGTATCGTATAGATTTCGCAGGAAGCGCAGCAAGGTCAGGTACAGATTTCGTGGCAGGCACAGTACGTTCGCAAGGTCAGGTAAAGATTTCGCGGCAGGCGCGGCACTTTCGCAAGGTACGGTGCAGATTTCGCGGCAGGCGCAGCACTTTCGCAAGGTTAGGTACAGATTTCGTGGCAGTACTTTCGCAAGGTACGGTACAGATTTCACGCCAGGCGCAGCACTTTCGCAAGTTGCAGGCGCAGTACTTTCGCAAGGTGCAAGACTTGCGCAAGGTGCGGTACAGATAGCCCCCCCCATGATGTTCGAAGAAGTGATGATTCAACAAAGGGTGATGATGATTGAAGAAGTGATGATTCAGCAAAGGGTGTGTTAAGCTCTGTAAGCATTCTACAAATCAGCAGCGGCAGCCCCCCCCGCATGATGCTCGAAAAAGTGATGATTCAACAAGGGGTGATGATGATCGAAGAAGTGATGATTCGGCAAGGGTGCGTTAATCCCTGTAAACATTCTACAAATCAGCGGGGGCCCTTCCTTCCTTCCTTCCTTCCTCCTTTCCTCCTTTCCTTCCTTCCTTCCTTCCTTCCTTCCTTCCTTCCTTCCTTCCTTCCTTCCTTCCTTCCATCCCTAGTAAGCTGTTGCTTGATCCCTAATAAGTTTTTTTTGATGCCTATCCCCCCCCTAAGTGGGGTTAACCTTGGTGTTCGGGGGATTACAACCCAAGTGGCTAACCACTTACCAGCCTGGTTAATCGAACATTGAAGTGAGGAGCCTTGATCCCAGACCCAACACTCGATTCTTACCCTCGAAACTACGCTGCGACGCTGAGCTCGCCATTTGTCCAGGCCAGCAGACAGTGACACCCTCAAACTATACACTCCACATCAGCCAAGTGCTTCCGGTTACAACTGTAGGAAACCAGGTCTTCTTACCTCCAGGATTTGCACATTTTTGTTGTCCTGGGTTCCTGTAACTCAAGGGGCAGCTCTGGCAGCGGCTTTAAGCTCCGCAAGAAGCAAACCAGAGGCAACCCCCTCCAGTAGACGACTGGCGGGACCCTGGGCACCTCGAAAATGAACTGCACCACAAAGAACATCACCAGGATCAGGAGCACAAAGGCGAACCTAAACTGGGCTGCCCTCAGATCCCCTGCTAATGAATAACTTTTAGTGGGTGAAATGGAAATGCAACCACAAAACTCTTAACAGCTACAAAGCTAAGGAACCGGATGGCTGGGAACCACCACGTAAGGACAGCTCACTTCCGGAAAATCAGCACCCCCCAACGACTCCTCCCAAAAGTATAACTCCTTGCCCAGTGACCCTGGAAGAAGAAGGGGACCGTTTTCGGGTTGAGAACATATGCGGCGGCGCTGAACTCGGGGACAAATTTTGGGAAACAAGGGGGGGTTTGGGGAAGGGCTCGGGATATGAAGGTGATCTTGCCTCGACCTTACCCTTCAACAAAACTGGCATCCAGATCATAATCTTGGGATATCCTATTATCAAGAAAAGCTGGGTTCAGGTACTGAAGCCGCAACAACCCATCCAACACCTATCAGCAAATGCCCTGGCTACCGCACGCGACTTGGAACGCTTGATTCATCAACTCATCCTGCAAAAAAGAATGGGGGTTTCGGGCCCACAAAAGTGATCCGGATTCTCACGAAAAGGGGGCACATTCGTATGAATTAACTGGGGTTGATTTGTCCAGGGGTTAACATAGACCCTCAGCGATTTTCCTGTCTAGCAGTGTTTGGACGAATTCCCGCGTTACACACGCGGCCTTCAGATTGCTCGTCTTCCGGTAAACTTTAGAACGCACCGGTACCCTCGCTTCCATTTAAGTGAACTCCCAGAATCGACGGGCTATGCACTCACGAATACGTTTGCGAATACGTCCCTGGAAAACAAACAAGCACATGTCCAGTAGTCATGGATTCCCTTTGATACTAACAGGGGAGAATCAGAAGTACTCCCCTACATATATTCACATGGAGCCCGAAAAAAAAGGGTTCCATTGCCCAAAAAGGAAATTCACAGCACTGCCGGTGTGGAGGCTTGAACAAAAATCAGCCTCTTGCAGCCGCTGCCGTTTATTATCCTGACTTGCCTCGTGAATCAGGCTAGTCCTCCAGTAGAGAGGTTAGAATAAGGGTACCCTTTTTTCTGTGGTCTATTCTAGTAGGGGAACCCTCCCCCAAAAAAGAAACGGCCAAAGGGCACAGGGGGTAGAGGAGGTTCCGCTTTGGGCGGGTGTTTCGGGCTCGTTGGTCAATGGCACAAAGCAAGGCCTGGAGAATGCCACTGAGGAGCTCAACTTGATGGACCAAAACCAAGGGCGTGTCAGGTATGAGTTTGGGAGGTTACGGACATCTAGACTGCGTTGCAAGAATATATTGGAATACAAACCATGCATAGCTCCAAAACTGGACATATATAAGCGGAGACTGCGTTGCAATAATATATTGGAAACCATGCATAGCTCCAAAACTGGACATATATAAGTGGAGACTGCGTTGCAAGAATATATTGGAAACCATGCATACCTTCAAAACTCCATGAACACCGCCGTGACTAAACCAAGCTGTGTACAACCTTGGCCCAATTTCCCTTTGGAACATAATGAAACTCTAGTGGCAATTTGATCGGACCCCTCAGAGAATTGTAACCTTTGAAGGGGACCAGGAAACCCCGGAACTACGCGAGCTTTTCCACTGCAACAGTGTACGCCCCCTGATGAACCTGGTTCCCAAAAGCCAGCATTCTTAGAATCGTCTAATTTGCCTTTTTTGCTCAGGGGCGCCGGAACCGCCAGTTACGATGGCGATTCCACGAAGAACTGGCAGGCCATTTCACCGGTCACTCCTTCGTCCTTTTTCTTTTCCTTTGCCTTTCCCAAAGGCGCGCCGTAGACTGTACCTTCCAAGGTTGACATGAGTTGACGCCGCCTGAAGGCGTTTCCTCCACACTGGACCTTCAATCAGGCACCTCGAAGCCTCAAGGGGGCATAGCTACTATACGGGCGTGTGTCGAAATAGGCGGACCTCGAACATGCCGGTGTTCCTTTTGGCTTCCCCTTAAATTCACCCCCCCCCCACACCGCCCCACACCAAGAAGATGGTATTTAATATACTTTGTCACACTTTGACCGGTTCACAAAAAGAGATGTTTGCAGGGGTAGGTAATACCAGTATGAAGGAGCTTGAAATGGGCAAAGCAGCTAAAAGGTAAGTTTAGTGTGGCAATATATGATACCCTCCTGTCTAACATCGAACACACCAGAGGGTCTATTTTGAACCGACAATCGTCTTCCAGCACAGATGCCTCAGTGAGGTTCGGCCAAAAAGAAGCCTTCGGACTTGTTGTTTGCCACTAAAATGGTCTTCCCAAACCCAAAAAAACGGAACTCAGGGGCGAGTGTCAGGGTCTAGCCCCCCAAAAAATATGTTGGCACCTCAAATGGCCTTAGTGTTTGAGGTGCCGAACCTTTCCAAAGGTCACAACATATTTCCCATAGGTGGGAGGGCAACTGGAAGCGCTGCATCTGATTTCGCTCAGGTTGCGGCCAGTCCATGCCGGTGCCCAAGCCGCCCACGGTCTCAGCGGGCATTGTTTTTGGAAGGTCCAGTCGCGAGCCGTGGCAAATGTCTCTTTTCTTGGTTGGAACCCTTGCTTGGCGGCCAGGACCCTCAAACTACGTTCATGCCATAATGTTGGGGCAATAAGCCATTTGTTCCGGGATGTTTGAGGGTCCAAGGGGACAACCGAAATCCATTTTGGTGGGCCCTAAAAAACGATACACGGGCATGTGCCAAAGTAAGGGATCTCCCCAAAAATGTGTTCCTGTTAGCTTCCTGTTCAAGCCACCCAAAGGGCACCCTCAACAGAACGACACATCCATATACCAATCATCTTGGTAAAACTTGTTACTCTCCATTTGTCCATGTACTGGGGCCAAAAAGTACTGTATTGCAGGGGCGTTTTTTCTTCTAATGCAAGTGAGTGCCTTTGTTTCTTCCCAATTACCCTATTATTGTTGGGATTTCATGTATCAGCTTCCTTCCAATTGGTGGTTTGGATTGGGAACTCGAATGTGAGTATGGGAAGTAAACTAGCCTTTTGGCTCCAGACCTCCCAGCGGTTAGGCGGGATACAACAAGCATGGAGGAGCCGGATGCTGACGTCAGCCGTCAGCTGCTTGCAGCAGGCCTTCCTGCTGAGTGGCATGACCTCATCGAGATGCATTTGATGCCGTACCAGATGGCCAAGAAACCTTGCCAGGGTTCTGACGTGGCCTGCTATGTGCGGTTGTGCAATGAGATAGCTTTCCAGGATGAACATGATCGGGAACTCCTTACATGGAATGGTAAGGGCGCCCGTACGCGAAGTATGCTGGCATGTGAGCAGAGCGTTTGCCTCTACGATGTTAGGATGCAGGTTCCTCTTGCTCAGCATTTTGCATATCAGCTACAGACAGGTGACATTCTGACGGCAGTGCATTTCACAGGCGAAGTGATCGATGGTGCTATGAGCTTAACCTGGAGTGATGCAGCATTACTTTTTAAGCATGGAGATCCATCGGTTATTGGCTGCAGTGTGGATTTGTTTGCGGGCATTGGTGGGTGGACACTGGGGAGGCGTTTTCTGGATCCTTTTGTCGATCAGGACACACCGCAGCCTGCCTTCGGCATTGAGAAAGATTGGTACACAGCAAATCTGGCAGCTAGAATGCTGGGCTGGACCGTCATGCGTGGCGATAGAATGTGCAATGTTCCATGGAACCTGATGGACGAGTTGCGCGATGTCATGATTTGCAGTGCGGTTGATGATTCTCGAGTTCTGGCCCGTCTTTCGGTGCACAACTTGGTTTTCTTGGTGGGCTCCCCTTCCTGTCAACCTTGGTCAAGTACTGCGAGACGAGACGGACTGGCGTGCGAGCTGGGGATGAACGTATTGGATACAGCCATAGCGCTCAAGCAGTTGCAAGTGCCTTTTGCCGCCTTGGAGAACGTCATTGGAATGCAGTCGCATCATCAGTGGTCATTAGTGCGCAGCCTGTTGAAATGGGCAGGGTATGAAATTGCCCAAGTTGACAAGTCCGACATTAAGACTGTTCGACCCATCACCCGGCGTCGACTCATCATACACCTGATCAGGAGGGACCTCAATGTTGCCCATACCACCATCACGAGGATGTCAGCAGTATCCTTTCCTAGCGCCGGACCTAAGCCTACCCTTGGATCCGTTGGTGCTATCCTGGAAAATCTGAGCGATGTGCAGAAACAAGTGCTTGCCGTGTCCCAGGTTGAATTGCGGCGGCTGCTGGACCCATTGTTTCTTCCGACTTGGGAACGAAATAAGCTGACTACTGAAGGTGCCATCCGCAAGTTCCGTGTGCTTGATGTTGATCAGCAGTTGCCGGCACTGATGGCCTCCTATAGGTCTAACCTGGCTTTTGCCGATGGTTACCTGAAAGAGCAGGGTTTGCATGCTTTTGTGATTCAGGACAAAGACATGATCCGTTTTCTGCACTGCCTTGAGCTGGCGGCCATTTTGGGTTTCCCTGCCAGCGTGACGCACTGCATCACGGAGGAGTATACTTTTCGTGCTTTTGGGAATTGCCTCGCACCCATACATGCGGCACATGCCTGGTACAAGATGATCATGTTGCGGAGTGAAGTTTCGGCGTTTGCTGCAGTCCGAGGGACTTTCCTTCAGGTGTGCAAATCGGCGGAAAGTCAGATGGCAAGGTGGAGTGTGGCCCATGCAGTTGTGAGCGTGCCGGTTCCGCCTCAGCAGTGGACCCCTATCACCCCCACCCTTGCCTGCAATCCGTATGAGACCCTGAGGCAGCAAAAGCGCCCTGCATCAATCAGTGTAGATGAGACAAGTCCTAAGATCGCAAAGCCTTTGGTTGTTGCACTTTCCCGGCCTGACCTTTCTTTGTTGACTTGTCCTTGTGCCAACGACATGAGAGTGTGCCACCCACAAGCCGACAATGGTGAGGTAGAGCTCTTCCCAGTGTGTGCAGTCACTCTCACGCAGGCGGATCATCAATGGGCATGGTGCGGCACAGTGTGCACAGGTGAGAAGATTGCGCATATGTTGGAGAGGGCGCTTCCAGGTGTCCCTGCAGATGCCTGCGCAGTGAGTGTCAAGGGATTCCACGTTCCCCATTCCGAGCCAATCACTGAAGCCACGGACTTTCAGATTGTTTTTCCCAAGCGCGTGATCGGTTGTCGTGTCGCAGGCACGAGGAAATCCATTGATGTTGAGGTTGCACCCTTCATGACCACGAATGACCTGTGTGCCTTGGCCTGTCCCCAGCTAGGTATCAGTTTGCAATGTGTCAGCAGGGTCGTTTCAACAATACAAATACAACATACCGAATCGTATCGCTGCGTATTGCGAGCTATCGGTATCGAAAAGCAAGTATCGCAACCTCACATCGTATCGAAGACTATCGCTGCAAATCGTTTTGAATCATACCGATTTGTATCGGTATCGGTTGGGGTTTGCTTTGAGGGGCCCTTTGGGGCCAGAAGGGCGGCAGCCAGCTGCTGCTGTGCTGGTGGCTGCCTGGCACGGGAGGCGCTGGCAAAGTCTTTGAGAGGCTGCTTAGAAGAGACCCTCTTTGGAGAAATGGAAAGCCAAGAAAACAGACTGAGACTGCTTCAAGCCGATTCCATGTTGAACACTTCCCAGGGCTCATCCGGGACAGCTGCAACCAGCCAAGGCCAGAAATCAACCTAACTCGGCGAGTTAGATCGTTTTTGAGGGTTCCCACTTCCCAGGGCTCATCCGGGACAGCTGCAACCAGCCAAGGCCAGAAATCAACCTAACTCGGCGAGTTAGATCGTTTTTGAGGGTTCCCACTTCTCAGGGCTCATCCGGGACAGCTGCAACCAGCCAAGGCCAGAAATCAACCTAACTCGGCGAGTTAGATCGTTTTTGAGGGTTCCCACTTCCCAGGGCTCATCCGGGACAGCTGCAACCAGCCAAGGCCAGAAATCAACCTAACTCGGCGAGTTAGATCGTTTTTGAGGGTTCCCACTTCCCAGGGCTCATCCGGGACAGCTGCAACCAGCCGAGGCCAGAAATCAACCTAACTCGGCGAGTTAGATCGTTTTTGAGGGTTCCCACTTCTCAGGGCTCATCCGGGACAGCTGCAACCAGCCAAGGCCAGAAATCAACCTAACTCGGCGAGTTAGATCGTTTTTGAGGGTTCCCACTTCCCAGGGCTCATCCGGGACAGCTGCAACCAGCCAAGGCCAGAAATCAACCTAACTCGGCGAGTTAGATCATTTTTGAGGGTTCCCACTTCCCAGGGCTCATCCGGGACAGCTGCAACCAGCCAAGGCCAGAAATCAACCTAACTCGGCGAGTTAGATCATTTTTGAGGGTTCCCACTTCCCGGACAGCTGCAACCAGCCAAGGCCAGAAATCAACCTAACTCGGCGAGTTAGATCATTTTTGAGGGTTCCCACTTCCCAGGGCTCATCCGGGACAGCTGCAACTAGCCAAGGCCAGAAATCAACCTAACTCGGCGAGTTAGATCGTTTGAGGGTTCCCACTTCCCAGGGCTCATCCGGGACAACCTGGGTTCCTGAGGGTGACCAAAATTAATGTCGATTTCAGACCTTTTTTTGAGGAGGCTTGTAAGAGTATTTTGGTGTAGTGGATTGTGTCTGGCTCTTGCACCTGTAGACGTGCGGGCTCGATTCTTGCTTCTTTCGGGCTTTTGGCGACGAATTCGAGGTTCCCGGCCTGTTGGCAGCACAGCTTGCACACCACGCGCAGCCGCAGCGCCCAGCGGTTGAGTATCGAGATATTGTTCAATACTCCCCTGCTGTATCGCAAGTTTATCGGATATTCAAAGCAATACATATCAATAAAATCGAGTGGTATCGCGGAGCTTGCGGTACCGAACCGTATCGTCATCGAAACAGCCCTGGTCAGGGTGCAAAATGGGCTCGCCATGTTGAGCGCCTCCAGCCTAGTGTGGAATTATCCGGCGGGGTCCTTTGTTTTCCGGTTCTTCCCCCTGAAGGGTGGAATGCAAGCCCGCAGAACCAACCAAGAAGAGGATCGTGATGAGCAGGCGTCAGCCAGCAGCAATCCAGTGCCGACCAATGAGCTCTGGTATCATGACCCCATCAGTGGCAGAGTGTGCACCGTCAGGTGTGTGGCCCATGCGACCATTGGGAGTTTCCTTTGTGATAAAGGGGAGTGGCCCTGCGGAGTGCGTCCTTTCTGCAATGGGCGCCCCATTAGTCTGAACACCCCAGTTGTGCAGTGCCCTGGTGTTGTGAGTTTCCGCCTTTTTCCGGTTAAGGGAGGGACAAAAGCCAAAGGGAAGGGCAAGGGCAAGGTTGAGAGGCAGTCCAATCTTGAGAAGATGTTGATTGATAGAGGCGTGCCCGAAGCCATTGCTGGTGAGCGTGCGGCCAATGTGATCGGTCAGATCAGTGCAGATGCGTACGATGGCCTCCCGCAAGATGAGACCTTTTGGGCAAAGCTCAAGGAATTGGCTTCCAAGAGCCGTGTCCGCCTCATCCTGCCGAGTGAACTGAAGCAGCATCAGAAGAGTAAACGATCCGCATCCCGCCCCCCACCACCTGCGAGTTCCGGTGCAAGTACCGCGACCGGCAGTGAGGGCTCTCTCGCATGTGATGTTTGCAAGTTGTCGCTGTTGCAAGGTGCTTTCAGGGCACAAGAGAAGGCGGTGCCACGGATAATGCCGGCGGATTTCCGTACAGATTCCACGGGAGTGTGCCTCATGACCCCAGAGCAAGCACGACATTTCCTGCCGCCAAAGCATATGTCCTCAGACGGACTTGCCATTTTGACAACCCGCCCAGTGCCGGAGTGCGATCACATGCCCATTCAGTTCACTGTGAAATCTGAAGCAGGGTCTGTCATGCTTCTGCAGGGCCACCTTGTTCAGTATGGTGACCATGAGGTCTCATATGACCCCCAGTGCCCAGCGCTTGCGGTCCAGGAGGTTCGTTCCACCACTCTTGAGATCCTGGTTGAGCGCAAATGTAGCCAATGGGGAGCTGCTGCCCATGATGTTGTCACTTACATCTCGCGGAGCCACAAAGATGTCAAGTGCAGCGAAGGTGTGATCAACAAGTGGCGCCTTCAGATTTATGACAATAGGAGACAGGCCTGCCGGCACGACAGTGCTCAGGCCACACATCTGCATGGATACGTGAGAGTCAGGGATGAGTTTCTGCTTCCCTTCTTGGCCTTGTCGGGACAGGATCATGTATTTGTCACGGTGAAGAGTGATCATGCACGCTTTGATGAACGCTTCTCAGTCGTTGCTACTGGAGAGACGGATCTGCAGGAGGTGCTTGCCAAAGCGCAAACGTGCAGCTCTGCCCTTGGCGTAGTCAAGCTGAGGGTAGGCTATGGGATCCGGTGCAAGCGTGAGTCGCATAAACGGCTGAGAAAGGAACTCAATCCTGATGCGGTTGTGTCTGAATCCGATACAGAAGACAAGGAAGGAGCCAAAGCCTTCCGACTGTGCAACGTGCGCATGCAGACCACAAAGCAAGCACTCACCCAGGCCCTCCGTGCGCAAGGTTGGCAAGCATCGGTCATTCGTGCGACGGGATCCTTCACATGGCTTGTGCGGGCCAATGATGAACCCAAACAATGTGAGTACATGATCAATGGGCACCTTGCAATCATTGTGCCTGACCGCACCGTCAAGGTGAAGTCAAATCAGAGCCCATCAGCAGTGATTCAGCATGCCCCGAGTCCCATTGGGACTGCCCCACCTAGTGTGCCTGCGCCGACAGTGCCGAAAGGACCAACTGCCCATCGCATTGATCAGATCCAAACTGATCTTGAGGCGCAGATTGCAAAGATGGTGGAGGACCGCTTCGGTAAGGCTGCGGGACAGATTGCTAGCCTGGAGGAGGAAATGGGAAAGCAGAAGGAGGCGGTTGAATTTTTGCAGCAGAGTGTGAGCTCCAACAGCCAGCAGATCCAAGGCTTGGGGCAAAAGCTTGATGGAGTGCAACAAGAAGTGCACAAATCAGGCAGTGAAGTCATTAGTGGTTTCAAGTCCCTCATGGATCAGATGCGTGCCGACAATGACAGTCAGATGCGAGTCTTGAACGACAAGCTTGACAACATGCAGCCCCAAGGTGATCAGGAGAAACGCCGGAGAGTCAGCCCTGCGCCTGCCAAGTCGTCCTGACTGGGCCCAACTGCGCATGCCACTGACGCTGGCGGGCATGTGGCACGCTGTAAGCAAAGCAGCCAGTGTAAGTGTAGGCTCAGCTTTGTCTTGACACTTGTTCTTCTCTGCATTAGTGGCGCAAGTGCCTTGGATAGAGCCGCCTCAGGTGAATCCCTTAATTTGGAACATTATGCAAGAGGTGATTCGTGGGACCTTGCCCGCGAGCCGCCAACAATTCGCGAGAGCAAAAGTCAGGAAGTGCATCCCCCCATCTCCGGGGGTTTCTTGGCAGTGATGTGCATGTGGTACTTGACCGCGTCCATGCGGTGGAGAAGCCTTGTGAATTTGTTTTGCCAGAGCGAGCAGTGTGTTCGCATTGCCAAGCCTGCACGTCGGGCAGGTAAACGTCGGCTGACAGCTAGTCGGCGTAGGCAAAGACATCGGAAAGGAGTGCGTTGGAAAACATTGGTTGCTTTTCATGTGTGGTGGGTTCTTTCCGTGCACATGATGGAACTATGTAATTTGCAGCATTGGATGGCCCTGATCATGATCTTTGCACAACGGTTTGGTGAGGCAGCTAATCCTGGGCCCCATGATCAGGGGGATGCCTTGCAAATTGGAGTTGTCAATCCCACATCGCTTGCCGGCAAATTGGACTTGATTGATTCACTTGGTGATGGAATCTGGGCCCTGTGTGAGACCAGCGCTACACGGGTTGTTCAGGCTTCTACCAAGCGGTTTTTCCGGCCCCGGAATAAGTGTGTCCTTTTTTCCGAGCCTGTTCGGGCGCATCGAAGAGGCCTTTCGGAGATCAGAGGGGTGGCACAGGGCGTTGGGGTCCTCTCTTCTTTTCGGTCCTGGAACTCACTCCAGGCTCCACCAATTGAATTGAAAAACAGCTCCCGCTTCATTGCCACCATTGTTCAAATCTCTTGTAATTGCTGCATTCAAGTGATTAGCATATATGGTCCCCATCATACTTCAATGGTTCATCCGCATGCCTTCACGGATAAGATGCTTAGGTTTGCCCTCGACTTTGCGGCTAACTTCAAGGGTCCCACTTTGATTTGCGGTGATCTCAATAAAGACCTGGAGGATTTGCCCACTTGGAATCTCCTTAAGCAGTGCGGTTTCTGTGACCTTGCGGCATTTCATGCGCAGAGAATTGGCGTTTCACCATCGCCGACCTGTAGGAATAGCACTAGGTATATGTACATGATTGGCACGGCATGTTTGAGACACTCCTTGATTGAATGTGACACTAGGCAGGATTACATGTTTGACAGCCACCCGGTCTTGGCTGCCACTTTCCGCCGACCGTCGCTTTTGGCACCACGGACAAGAATATGGTGTCCCAAATCCTTTGATGACCATGTCATTGATGCAGAACTTGCGGAATTTCATGCCCAGAAACAATTGCCACATCTCAGCACTCAGTTGGACAAATCACTGAAGCAGGGATCCCTTCAGGAGGCCAGTGACTTTTGGACTCGGGTTTCGGAAAATGTCCTTTTTGAGTCTGTGTGTGATGTTGAAGGTCACCCGGTGGTTCTCAACAAAAGCTTCCTTGGCCGCGCCAATGGAAAACTTGTGAGCAACGTGCCTGCATCAATCCCGACTTGCAAAAAGGGCAGAGATGCTGATTACGAACCTGCCGCACCATTGCACTCTGTGCCTCTCCGTCAGCAACTGCGCCAATTGAGGCGACTGCAATCTTTGTCGAGGCAACTTGCAGCAGTTGTCAATGGGAAATCGGGACATCCTGAAGCAGCTCGGGCTAAGTGTAATGAGCTCTGGATTGCTATCCTTGAGAGCACTGGATTCTCGGGTAGCTTCACCTCTTGGCTCTTTGACCTTGGTTGGGGCTTTATTCCCATTGAGTGCCCGCAACTGCAAGATGTTCAATCATTGTGCAGTGCCGTACACGATCATTACCGTAGGCAAGAGCGTGCTTTCCTTAGTGCTGCCCGTCGCAAGAGGCAACAGGATGTGCGAGACGACTTCCGTCGTGGGGGGCGCATTGCTTTTGGGATGATTCGTGATTCCTTCGTGGATCAGCCTGCAGTATTCCGTGTGCATAAAACTTTCCGCCTTAAGTCCACTCCCATCAAGAAGGAGGGCAACTTTGTAGTGCGCATCCAGGACGTGCAGCATCTCGACTGTGAATTGCCCTTGTACTACAATAATGTTGCTTTGCCTATTGTGAACGTTCAGAATGACAAGGTCACTCTTGGAAAGGCACTAAAGCGCGTGAGTGGCATTCATGAGTTGACGCAGTGGCGTGCAGTAGCTGAGGATGAAGAAAAACTTCACCTTTCGCTACGGGTGTGGAATCAGTGTTGGCAGCGTGATGATCCAGAGGATGACCCTCAGGTCCTGCATGACGCAGCGCATGTGCTGAGGTGCCTTCCTGACTGGAAGCCCTATGAAGGTGTGCCCACCAGTGTGGAGACCTTTCAAAATGCCTTGAAAAAGACAAGCAATCGCAGCATGAGAGGGGCCGACAAGTGGTCCATGAAGGAGGTAAAAGCCTTGCCAGTGACCTTGCTGCATTGCTTGGTAGAGATTTTTCGGTATATTGAAAAGGAAGGAAATTGGCCTGATACCTGGGTTACGGCCTGGGTACTTTTCATTCCGAAGGAGGAAGAGGCGCTAGGTCCGGAAAGCCTTCGCCCCATAACCATTCTTTCGCGTCTTTACAGGTGCTGGGCGCGGTGTCATGCACTGCAGGTCCTTCAATGGGCAACGGATAACGTTGCCCCTAGGATTGGCGGAGGAGTCAGGGGTGTGGACCCGACCCTATTAATGTTTGATGTTCAGTTCCAAATTGAAAACTCAACCCCTCGTGCGCCCAAAGGCGGCCTGGTTATTGACATTACCAAGGCCTTCAACAACGTGCATAGAGGCTTGCTGATTGAAATCATGAATAAATTGGGCCTACCAGATTGGATTTGGAAGCCTTATCGGGGAATGATGGCCCTTTTTACTCGGCATTTGGTGTTGAATCACTTCATTAGTACAGGAAACTTCAGTTCCACAGGGATTCCGGAGGGATGCCCTTTTGCGGTCCTCGGGATGCTTTTCTTCACGGTCGCCTTTTGGGCATATCACAGAGAAGTTGTCCCAGGGGCTACCACCTACGCATTTGCTGACAATTGGGCTGCCATCGTCCGTCGAAGTGATGACCTGTGCCTTTTTGCCCGTACCCTTGAAAGTTTTTGTGTTACGATGCGCCTGCCTATTTCGGCCAAAAAATGTTGGATCTGGGCCACAAATCGCGACATGCGACGTGTGGCACGAAGTGTCCTTCTGTGCGGCCAAGCTATCAGTGTGGCGCAGAGTGAACGGGAACTAGGTTACGATATGCAATACTACGGCCAAGCCAAACGTGTGACCTTCAAAAAACGGGTTAAGAAGGTAATCTCGCGACTTGCCAGAATTCCCGCTGTTCCCATTGCCAAGAAGCAAAAGGCTCGCCTTGTTCGTGGGGCGATTGTGCCTGCCTTTGCCTACGGCTCTGAAACCATTCACCCGAGTGGGGAGGAGATCGCCAACTTGCGCACAGCAGTCGCTAAAGGAATTGGATGTAATCGTGCTACGGAGAATCCCTATTTGGCTCTGGCCGTGTCACGGGACCCCCCTCTTGATCCGGAGTTCACTCTGCTTGAAAAGAAAATTGCTGCCATCAAGCGTATGAACGAGGTTCCTCACTTTCCCACTAAAGCTTTCTTTCAGGTGGCAAATAGCCCGGGACCCAAACACGGACCTGCAAGAGCGTTGCGTGATGCGCTAGGCAAGTGGGACCTAGAAATTTTGCCCGAGGGGGTCATCCCACTCAAAAATGGTCTCAAATTAGATGTGCTAAACCTGGACCTGTCCACTATTCGCCATTACCTGATCATCGAATGGGGAAGAGTCCTGTGTCAACGCATTAAGAAAAAACGTAAGCACATTGACATTGAGTACATTGACCTTCCGCACCAGTGCCAAATGGCGCGGAAGAGATCCGATGCTGATCAGGGAGCTTTGCTTGTTCACATTAACGGTGTGGCCTACACGCAGGATCGGCTTGCGAAATTTCTTGCTGAGAGTTGTGATCTCTGTCCATTTGACTGTGGGGAGGTGGACAGCATTCCGCACCGTTTGAGCTGCACAGCGCTACACCCGGATCGTGTCGATTGTGTCCTCAATGTCAGGGCGCTCCAGCGCATGCCGGCAATGACCGCGTGGCACGCAGTAGGACCAATTGTTGATGAGGTCTGGAAGTTTTGGGTCCAGCTCCAGAATTGGCATTTGCCCCCTTTTGAAAATCGTTTGGAAACGCCCTGCACCGTCTTCATTGATGGTTCATGTACCGATATGAAAAATACCTTGGTGCGTCTGAGCGGTTTCAGTGTGGTACGACGGACATCAGCGTACAAGTGTGAAGTTGTGGCGGAGCATATTGTGCCTGGCATCGCACAGAGTTCGGGGCGAGCTGAGATCATGGCCGGTCTTGTTGCTCTTGAACTTCACATGAAAGTGCATATTTTCTCTGACTACGACACCTTTGTAAAAAGGCTGCGCTTGCTTCTTCGAGGGTGTCATGTTAGTCTAAATTGGTCGAATGCGGACTTGTGGAGAAGAATTGCTCTCTTGATTGCGCAGCCGGGCTCCGCTGTCGAGGTCTCCAAAACCAAGGCCCATGGCCAGTGGCAGGGCCTAGCAGAGCCACAACGTGAGCATGGGTGGCTAAATGAGGTTGCCGATTCCAGTGCAAAACGTGCAGTCCACGAGGCAAGACCTAGCCTTGTGAAGTGCATGCAGCGTGCGTTGAAGGCGCAAGCTGGCAAGCGCGCCCTTGTTGACACTTATCAAAGGTACATTGCTCAGGTTGCCGAGAAGCGTTTCAATGTGCAGGTAAAAGTGGTGGACCCACAGGAGGCGTATGATCTCCAGCCGCTGCACGCGGAAGGTCCTGGGATTTTCTTGCCCATTGATCGGGACAGGCTGGCTCAGTTCTGCGCCAAGACTCACTGGCCTGTGCGTTTCTTGGAATTGGTCACGGAATATGTAGCATTGCTTCAGTGGAATCTCGCTCGCCCTGCTGGATGCAATCATGTCAGCTGGGTGGAGTTGTACCTTGATTTTTTGATGTGGGGTCGTACTCTTGCACCGGTTCGCATGCCGGGTTCCAATCATGTTGCTCCGGATTATCGATGGAGAACTTCGGATCCGCTTGCACAAGTTTTGCCTTCGCAGCTTGGCAAAGACGTGAACACTTGGACTGTAGCTTTCAAGTATCTGTGCCGCAAGGGCATCATCACCTTTCCATTTCAGATTACTACGCATGCTCAAAGCATCAGACGTATAGGTTTACTCATGAAGCACGGGGGGGTTGCTCATCGGCCTCTCCTGCTTCACGGCATCCGGGGTCCTCAATGGCTCCAACATAGGCTGAGGGGCACCAGTTCCACTCAGCGGACATTGAAGTTTCCCCTGCTTGTGATTCCAGAATCCAATTAGGGCTCTTTTCGATGGTGCTTTCGGCACCGCTATGCGCGGCCGGGAGACACAGATGGTGGCAAGGCAGAACAAAGTATGGGAAGTAAACTATGGTCAAAACACCCAGAGTCCCATTGTAGTCATTTGTCCTCCGGGAGTTGCTCCCAAACTCTGGGTGGTCAACCCAATTTAGTCCAAAATCGAAATACAAGTCGGCAGGTGAGTCATCCCGGTGTGGTGCATCGCACGGGCTCGTCCACAGAATGCTGCAAAGACCCAAGACATAGGACCAGTAGACATGTTTGGAGATGAGCCTTTCTGGTGCTTGGCAGGTTAAGGATAGACTGGTTTCCGTGTCTCCTTTTATTTTTGCGGAAAACACGTGTGCTTGGTTTCAAGGCGTAGCACGGAACATCACCATGTCTGGGTTCCCTGGTTCCAAGACATACTCATTTCTCACGGAACAAGTAAAATAACATGAGTAGCGGTATTTCAAGGGGGTCGCGGAAGGAAGCTGAAGAGGCCCTCGGGTGACCTTTTTAGGACACAAACCCCAAGATACATCCCCCCCCCATTTTTCCGGGAAGGTGCCAACATGCCCAAATATACACACTTGTTGACTACCCCAAGATGGACTTAAACCCAGGGGTTCTCCTTTTTGCGGGGAATGGCCCACCCCTGCACAAAGTGGACCCCTGGATACGAGTGGTTTTGAAGGGGCAAACCAACACCCCAAGCCCATTTTGAGGTTCGGAGAGCAAGCGCACTGGATGCTGAGGTTGCCTGAAGGCATGGGGCGAATCCCAAGGTGTTAGGGTTGACAGTTTGGAGCTTTGGTCATTGTTCGAAAAGTGTCTGTTTCGGGGCCCAGGGTTGACAAGGCCCTAGTGTTCACACTTTTTAAAGCTTTGGTCATTGTTCGGAAAGTGTCTGTTTCGGAGGTTTTGGGGTGGTTTGAAGAAAAAGCAACGAGAAACCACTCGTATCTTCTTCGGGTTCTTCTGTAGGTGTGCAGGTCCCAAGTACCCACCTGCCCCCACCGAACGAAATCTGGAGTTGTTGAAGGGTGGTTTTCTTGCATATCTTCTGTAAAGTTGACCCCTGACTCACAAACCCTTCACGGGGAATCCTTCTTTGTGCTTCGTTTCTTCCAGGGGAACGCCCCCGTCTAACTTATTCGTCAGGTGTCTCATTTACCAAGGACCCAGAATTCAATTGTAACCTTTTGGGGCCATGACGAAACATGGACCAAACAGGGAAGACTAAAAGATCAAAAGCTCGGCTTTGGACCAGCGAGTCGTAGCCGGGCTGTCGTCAGATCTGCAAAACGTGTCTAACTCGTGGGTTCAATGGAAACCCAACCCACCAAACCCGCCAAGCTACAGCCGAAGGAACCGGATGGGAACCTCGCTGGAAGCCCCTAGAAACCTGAAAAAACCGGATGGCGAGCCTCATCCAAACATCAGGTGGGCTATGGTGGGTCAAAATTCACCCAACCCAACCATGGGATCCCCAAAACCTTTGCTTTGACCAGCCATATGACCTGCGACTCGCCATGTCCCGAAAGATCTCAGGCCAACGGCCAGCACGCGCTCCGTCATGGTGGTGATTTCGATCTGCGCGGAGTCGATCGGCGGAAACGGCGACCGTGGTGACGTCGAAATGAAGACTTGGCCGTGGGGCGAAAATCGGGCAACCCCGAAATGGGGTGCCCTGGACAGTGGAACCAAAGACTAAAACCCGTGGTTTGTTGGTGGCTTAATTTTGACCCAGACCCACTTGGGTGCTCAAGCAACGTCAGGTAAGTAGGTTGCAACTCTGGTTAAAACTGGGGCTACTGGGGTTAGTCCGCGTACTAAGTCAGTTGCACACCCAAGGGCCCGCCCCGATGGAACTAGAACAACTCACACCTGGGATGGAAGCCGAATGGGACAACCCACCGGGTGCAAAGGGCTGAAAGCCATGCGATCTCAGAGCGTTTGCGGGCTGTACCGGACCTGGGATTCTCAATGCTTGATAAACGAACCAAGCATGAAACCGATGTTCAACCGCAACCTGGACACCGAATGGAACTTCCCTTTCCATTTGAAAGAAGTCGGTCCATCTACAGCGATACTGTCGATCTGGGAATCCTTGGAACCCGCCACCGGTCATACCGGGACTGGGTAGGTCTCTGTGGGGGGTAGGTACCCTTTCCTTGGGGGTGTTGCAGGGAAACCAAGAGGAAAACCACTGTTTAGGGGGGGTCCTCTGAAGACACACACCAGGTTTCCGTCTTCCTCTTTCTCGAATCGTGGACTAGCTCACATGCACAGAGATGAATCCAATGTTGCGCTCAGTTTCTTCACTTTCCGCGCCCGTGTTAAGAAAACATGCTTTGGCCGTGTATTTGGGCAACATCAGCATTCAACACAACTTCAGCTCGATACAGGACCTTGCCTGCAGGTAATCTCCTCTTGGTTTCGCAAATGGTAATGTGTAACACCTCACACGAAAAAAGGCATACTTCCTAGTCCAAGGGAAATGTTGGCCTTATCTCCTGATGGCAGCTTCCGCTCCTCAAAATGAATGGGGGGTTTTCGCTGGGGTCTCTCTGAAACAACCGCATGGGGCAGGCCCTCAAAAACAAATCGTCCCCCTCACACACATTTTGTGGAGCAAAGTGGGCAATTTCGGCCAGTTCCGGCCCTCATGCTGCTTTAAGAAACCAATATGGGGGTGACATCTTTTAGGTGGGGATTCATGTCCAACCACGTTTGAGGTGGTTCTCAAATAGAACTCATGGCCATACTGGGGTCGATGGCTCTGGGGAAAAGTCACAAGCGAAAGGAAACCCACCATTTTTGAGGGTCCTCTACAAAAGACACACGCATGACCAGCACACCCAAAGACACTGACAAATAAACGAACGATGCGTTGCTCATATGGCCTTGCTTTCCAATTTGAAAACAGCCTGTCGGCTGTGTTCAAGGAAGGCTAAAAGGAAACTGCAAAATATTCGAACTTCCCTCATTCAAGTATGTGTTTTTGAGGGTAAACACGCTCGCCGTGACTCCAGCTCGTAACTATGCAATCCAAGCCGTTTCGCGTCTAACTACGCCGTGCTGCCGGCAACTTACGCAGTTTTGCAATTTATCTATTCCAGAGTGTGCAAACATTGAACATTGCGGGCAAAAATCATCGCTGGGATTTAACAACACAGCAATCATTCTGCACATGTTAGAAGAACCAGGTATGCAGTTTTGGAGGCCCCACAACTTAATCAAGGTCAACCCGAAAGCTCGGATTTAGATCTTGTCCTTCATTTTAGTCAAGGAAGATGTCTGAACACTTTGTCGCAGTCAAAACCTGGTAGCTTTGGCGGCCCCGAACACACGTTTCCAGAACAAACATGGGCCATCCGCACCCAGGCTTTCTCGGTTGCTTTCTGCTCCTCTGCTTAAAGTTTATAGCTTTTAGTGGTTTAATACGGAAAACCCATTAGTTGGCAAAAAGTTAGAGTTCTAACTTCCCTTGGCACAATGCACCAAAGAAAAGCACCACCCACTTTCTGAGGTTCCAATTCTTGTTTTCTAGGCTGGAAAAAGTGGACCCCAGCAAAGCTTTGATGGTGGCTATGGTCGCAGGCACGTCGACCCAGGCCGCAAGGCCGCGCATCGCCTGCTGTGCGGTGCCGCCGCTCGCGCCGAACTCCACCACGAAGTTCACCACCGCATACCTGGCGCTTCTTGCGCTTGCGGATCCGGATGGAACTCGCAGCTGCGGTAGGGGGACCACCTAAAGAAAGAGTATCACCTCAGACTTGTCCAATCAAGATTGGAGTTTGGTACTATGGTGCGTCAGTGTGTAAAGAAATGTTATCAAGCAAGACATTAGGAAATATATTAATTTTGAGAGTCTCAAATGCTCCGAGAGTCAAACAACAACTCCCCACTGAAACTGACAACTCTCAGCCCTCTGTGGTCGTTTGGCCTGAGAAACTCTGAGCTAGAGGTGTGGTAAGTTGTCAAAAATGTGTTCGCGGGCAATTTGTAGGTCACCAACCTTGATTTACCTAATGCTGCATCTTTAGATGTAGTACATCTGCCTGTCTAGAACATCTGTTTGAGAGCTGGTTCAGATTTGGCGTCAATCTTCCCAACCCTTGGTAACAAAACCTTGCCTTTCTTGCACACATGACAGCTCCAAAACAGCAATCAACATCCCCACTGTTTTCAACATATACTAGTCCCTTCTGGCCGGCAAGTCGGGTGACATGTTGACCAACTGACCCACCCAAACGGGAAGCCAAGTCGAACATTGGCCTAAGAGCTCAAACGGCTGCCTGAGGTCCCCACGAAAGCATGGTTTTCGCAGAGGGGAAGTCAACACATAAGCAGAACTGGGGGGCTTCCATTTCCCCCCCCCCCCCCAACGTCGTTCCAAAAGGGAGAAGCCGATTGGGTTTCAATCCAGCGGCGGTTTCTTGTTTGGTGCTGTTTTAATGGGAACCCAACAGGAAGACTGGAGCCATTCTTCCATTTGTTTAAGACCCCAGGAAAAAATACAAATATTTCCAGTAGTGAAAATGTCCTTTTAAAACCAACAGGGGAAAATAAAAACAATATTCTTAAGCAAATGGAAGCATTTGGGGGCTGTCCTACGAAAGCCAAAACAGGCAGTGCCACTGGAATTTGTAGGTTGAAATCTAGTGGTTCGTGCAAATTCTCACCCCAGAGCCATATACTCGCTGTCTCATACATTTCAGACAACCCAAGAGCAATGAAAGATAGGCATTGGATGATCCAACCTGAGCACGCGCGCTTAAATGCAGTCATCCGGATGCACCCCCCAGTTCCCAAAGCATCCAAGCATCCAAAATCATCCAAGCACCTCACCAAACATAAAACCCAGCCACCCCCCACCCACCCCCAGCCGCCATTTTTTCGGCGCACAGGCCCACATTGGAGTTCCAGATGTTGAACTCTGCGAAGAAGGCCCGGGTGGCCGCATCCAGGAACCCCTCGCATCGGGCCGCGGGCCGCTGGCCCTCAAGCCATCCCCTTCGTTTTTCGGTTGGGAAAACAAAGAAACCGGAGAAAGAAATAACAAAAGGCAAGCCCACAAGCAGGCCAACAGGCCAACAGGCCAACAGGCCAACAGGCCAACAGGCCAACAGGCCAACAGGCCAACAGGCCAGGCCAAGAGGCCAAGGCAAAGAAACTGGGGAAGGCAAAACAAAAAGAAGCAAAGACTGGATGGATGACATGATTTTCGAATGGAGGCCAGCATGCTTTAAAGCTAAGCGCAGTCACAGACTGTAATTCAACTGGAGTCTATATATGGGATGTAACATTTCTATGGAGGGTGCCCAAATAGAGCCTTTCCCGACAAACAAGCCAACAGGGCCAACAGGCCAAGAGGCCAAGCCAGCCAAGCAGCCAACAAAAAACATTTAAATGCAACAAATGCAATGATTTGCATGGGGTACTGTTCACATCAAATGGAACCCTCAACGTCTTAATTCATGGTTTGGAGCAGTCCTTTCGGGTGGCCACCTTTTTTGGGGTATGCTCCCTTGCATCTGTGAGCGAAGAAGGCACTGTCTGCAGCATCTGGGAGTAATTAGAAGACCTCAAACTGGGGATCCCCGAGCAAAGGAGCTACGTCACGGCCAGATCGGTCTACCTTCAGCTTGCGATAAAATGCGACAATATGCCCGGTTCTCAGAAACTACATCTGAACATGGGGGCCAAACTGTCTCGGCCCTCCGGTTTTTTTGGCGACCTCAACGCCCAGTAGAAACACATCGAGGTCTGCGGCCTGTGGGTCCCTAATTAAGCACCACCCCTCTTTCGGATGGATGCGTTTCCCCAAAAAATAGAGGGCCTCCCGGTGCAGGAAAAGCAAGGGAACCGAGCATCATGGGGGGCTCCTGTACTGGCACTTGCGAGACACCGCTGAGGCCACTGGTGATCGTCTTCACTTGGCAGGTGACAATGCTTTCGATTGCCTTCTTTTGGGTGTTCCCCTTGGACGCTGAGATCGCCATCCCGGTGGCGCTCGTCATCACCCCCTCGGCGACTGTGACGGCCATAGGTGTCCTTTTGGGGCAAATAGATGGCCCTGGTAGATGATTAAACCACCAGCTAAACCAGGATTTGGCATCTATTTTTCGAGAAAAAAACAACCATGGACAATTGAAGTCTAGCTTGCAGCCCAGAACCCGGAAAAAACAAAAAAACAAAAAAAGAAACCATGACACAGGTGGTCGCAACATAGAGTGTCCTTGCTCACTTGCCCAAAGTGCCTGGACCTTGACAAACTAACCACATCAGCCAAACCCAAAGGTTAGATCCGGTCGGTTTTGGACAGCCAACCCCCCAAGACCAAGACTAAACTACCCCCAAAACACGGGTGCAACACGTCTCCCCAAGATATCCATACCCTTCACTGGGCTGAACTGATCCCTAGCCAGAAGTGCTTCACTTTCAGTGGGTTTAAATGGAAACCCAACCGCTCAGCCCCCAAAAAACACCGGTTGAACCGCCAAACCCCTAAAAAAAACAAAAAAAACACCAACAAACCAAAAACAAGAAGAAACAACACCTGGGTCGAGCAATTCCTCCCCCCCCCTCCGCCGGTTCGATGTTCCGCCGCTCCGCCGCTCCGATTTTCCCCCTTGGGCGCCCGGCGTCTGCGCGCAGCTGGGCGATCTGCTGGGCCGCCAAGGTGGCATTGGAGGCCAGGAGCTGCATGAAGCCGTTGGAGGTGTACCTGGACTAGGTCCTCCAGATTTGAGAGGTTAGAATAAGTGGGTACCAACTTTTTTTTCTTTTTTCGGTAGTCTATTTTAGTAGGGGAACCCTCCCCCCAAAAAAGGGTGAGAAAGGGCACTACTGGACGACCGTGGAGGCTGGGAAATCGAATACGCAGAGGCTTCGAGTGGTTTTCAAAGCCCCATGTTCTATGGAGCTGTGGGGGATGGTAGGGAATGTGAAATGGTAGGGAGGTAGGGAGGTAGGGAGGTAGGGAGGTAGGGAGGTAGGGAGGTAGGGAGGTAGGGAGGTAGGGAGGTAGGGAGGTAGGGAGGTAGGGAGGTAGGGAGGTAGGGAGGTAGGGAGGTGTAGAGAGGTAGGGGAGGTAGGGAGGTGTAGGGAGGTAGGGAGGTGTAGAGAGGTAGGGGAGGTAGGGGCGGGAATGTGAAATGGAATGAGCCCACGCTTTGGTTCAGGTGCACCTGGCTGAGTGAGCGGTGGGGAGGGGAGAACCGGGAGCCCAGTTTCCAGGTTGGAACATGGTTCTCTCGATCGGTGCGAAATCGGGAATGGGAATGAACCTGGCATGATGTTAACCCTGGATTCATAAACCCCTTGTTGATGAATAGGGGTGTGTCCCCTTTTAGTGGTTGGATTCAGACCACTTTTGGAGGGAACACCCCCCCTAATAATGGGACGGGTTTATTAATCCTGGGTTAACATTAGGCCGGTTCGAAATCGGGAATGGGTACCTTGCTGCGAAATCGGCAGGGCATGTGAAATGGACTGAACTGAAATGAAGCCAGGCTTTGGTGTTCGGTAACAACCACCGGTTGGATGTATACACGGGTCATTCCCCGATGGGCAAAGGCTTCGAGTGGTTTTGAAACCCCCACCCCGTTTTGAGAGGGGTCTGTTCTTGCACTGATGTTTCCATCAGCCGAAGCTAGCTTCAACCTATGTCAGGTAGGTGGGTTATAACCAAGGTTATAGACTGGGGTAAGTGGGGTTAGTCGGCTTACCATGGTTCGAACCTACTTACCTGACGTGACAGGTTGTGGGCAATGCATTGGACATACTGTGGATAGACGAAGCCCTGCACCACCACCTAAGAAAACCGAAGAATAAACATTCGCCTATAATACCAACTAGGTCCTCCAGTAGAGAGGTTAGAATAAGGGTACCCTTTTTGCTGTAGACCCTCCCCCAAAAAAGGGTAAAAGGACACTACTGGGGGACCTAGCCAACAAAATGGTTTTGACCGTGGTCTCTTAGGTGATGCGAACGCATGTCGTCCACCCACAGTATGAGTGGCTGTAGGGGGTTCACGTGTGCTTTTACCGCTGGTTGGGGACAGAGCTTTGTCTCAAGGTATGATATGATTCACTTCCTGAGTATATAGATTGGCAAAAACAAAGTCTACACACAAACAGAGGGGGAGGACTGTCGTGGAATTACGAAGAAGGGACTATACGCCAATAGTTGTTTCTTTTAAAGGAAACAAGACGGACGCCGCCTCAAGATGAGGGTTACCCTCAAAAAGACAAACATAGAACCTGCACATGTGTTTCCTTGGAAGGCACATGGCCTTCTAGGAACCCCTGTGCAGGTTCTACGCTAGTTTCTTGGGAGTGTTAACTCGATTTCGAGCAAATCAAAACCGCCAAACAAGTGCATTTCCCTTGAAAACCACATTTCCCTTGAAAGCCAACATCACCAAGCACCAGTTTCTCCAAATTCTTTGAACCGACCGGGAAAACCTACAAGAGTACGTGGCAAAAACTGGGGACCCTCCAAATTGTGTTTTCTTCTCGATGTTCCTCTAAACCAACATTAGAAGGCGACCCTGAAGCAAATATACACAAGCAACACTCAACACACGAGAGACAACACACAACACACCCACACGCACACCCACACCCACACCACCCACACGCACGCACGCCCAAACACACAACAACACACAGCACTCAACACAATGGACAGAAATGCAACATCACCCAAACACCCTCAAACGGACATTCAAACAAATCTTTTCTTCCTCTAGAGATCTCTTTGGCGCACGAGCCAAGGGAGCCGGCGTAGTCGATGCCCGCCATATCTTCGGAGTATGTAAACCTGAGCCGTTGCGAACCGCTCACGGGTCTTAGCTTTCGGCTCAAGGCCTAAGGCCAAGCTCAGGAACCCAGGAATCCGTTTCGCCACTAAAACTACGTCCTCCAGCAGAGTCCTCGGTTAGAATAAGTTGGTACCCGTTTTTGTTGCTCCTTTTTTTATCGGCTTTGTCTATTTTAGTAGGGGAACCCTCCCCCCAGCAAAGTTGGTAGGGCACTGGGGGACCATGTTCAGCTCTTGGTTCCCACAGGGAAATGGGGTCAGGTCACATACCCCTGAATTGGATTTGTTGGTTTGGTGTGTAAAGCCATGGTGCTTGCAGAGGGTAAATGGAAAACACGCCCTGACCTCCGAAGCACCTGTCCAAACCACGAAGGAAGCTGACAATCCGTCCCTCCACGCTCTGAGGCATAATCAAGACCTCTTCTTCTCCTTCTTCTTCTTGATCAAAAGGGTTTATCCCAAAACCAGAGTGACGCTTAAAGGAAACAACTGGGCACCGCGACGGAAGTTTCCCACTCACCTCCATCTACTACCCCCCCCCCAAAAAAAAAAGAAGAAGAGCGGTTTTCCTTGTCGATTTCCTGAAAAACAGACACTTATATATCCACGAAAAGTATAACAAGTCCAAGCTGGCAGAATGAGCAGCACGTTGGCATTGGATCAACCGGATCCCGAGTCTCGCAAGAGAACGCAAGCGCGGACGCGGACCGGCCTCTCCAAGGGGCCGAAGGCCATTTTACTGGCTGTGCCTGGCGAAGGCGCCTGGTTTTGGGCCTCCGCAACCTTCTTTTTTCCGTTTTTGTGGTTTGGTTTCTGGGTTGCGTTTGTGGTGACTCGCGACTCAATCTGCAACTCGCGAGTGCTCCATGAGAGCAAAGCCGGTTCACCCCAAAAGCAACAAACATATGGGGGTGGGTATGAAACCCTGCAGGTAAATGACAACAAGCACTCATTTCTGCGTCCCCTGGTGATTTAGTTTTGACCCATACCCATATGGGGTCCAGTTGGAGTGTCTGCTTTTCTATTGCTCTTTCGTGTTGAGTCACCGCGAGTTCGCAACCTCCCCGCGCCTGGGCTGTAATTCGGATAACAGCTGACCTGAGCATAGCGGACTTCGACGGTTTCCTTTAGGGACGGCACCAGATTCCCCAGCGCCCATGTGGGCAAGCAAAGGCCGCGACTAAACCGAAATGGGTTGAAATTAAGGAATCTGTCAAAGAAAAATGGGGGGAGGGTAGATTACGAGCCACCAGACAAATAGTGTGTATATGTCTACATCTCCCTTGGCCTGGGCCTGGTGGCTTGGGGAACCCAATGACCTCTGCTTCCAAACCATCGGCCATTTTTTGCCCAGAATTCGCACACCGCTTGCATCATGGAGATCTAGCAAATGGTTTGGCCATGTGCGTGCGCGTGGTTTCCTTAGTACTATATCAATACCATTTTCGTAATCTTTGATGTGTTTCACTGTGGTGGATCCACACAAGACTGGCATCTAAATATTCGCGGAACAACTCCCAGCTGCCAAATACATATACAAAACCCCTGGAAGATCAAACTACTATTGAAAATGGGATATCCATTGCCCATCTGAAGGAGTAAAATGAGGGGGGGGCTCGGTTTGATGAATGCCTAGTACATTATATATATATATATGTACTGTATATATATATACGCATATGTATACATATATGTAGAGGCATGTGTATGGCTATGAGATCAAATTGGGAACCACCTGAAAAAGAGAATCCCCGCCGAAGGTTGACGTGCACCAAAGGGTCCCCATCAAAACAATGTTAAAAATTACACCCAGATGTATCATGCATACAAATGACATTCCTGTCGCTAGAAGTAAGTCCGGCTGCAGAACAGGGAGCCACCACCCCAAGAGCTACACCCGGGGGTACATGACATCCGCCTAGATCCATGGGCCGGGCAGTGTACTGCTCGAAGAGAGGCAGCACCTGAACAAAATCGGAAACTGCAAATGAGGAGAGCGACAAACACCGACTCTTGCATAAACAAATAATTATATTTCCAGTAGCCCCGCAGAGGTCCAACTCCAATTTCAGCTTTCAGCAAATAATCCGAAAAAGAGGGACTGGACCCGAAAAATTCGCTTCCTAAGTGGATTGGCCAAAGAAGTCTAAACATTTTGTTTGCCACTTAAATGGTCTTCCCAAAAAGTTTAAACTCCACCAACTTAGGAAGTGAGACAAGTGTGGTCTTCCTGTTTGTGTCCCTTTGAACAAACCAAAAGCAGGGTACCAGCTCGAAACAAACAAACACACGCGCACACAGGTTCCCTGGAACGCGCCTATGCCCCAAACCAGAAACAGGTTTCATCGATGCGATTCCAGAACATTTCAATTGCCCCTGATGGGACCCAGGAATGTCTATTTTGAGCCCAAAAACGGCGTGGAGCAAGAGGAAGGCTACTTTTTGACTTGAATGGGTTCTTGCCAATGCAGGGATGAGGGATGGGAAGAGGACCTTTTCTCACGGAACCTGAGCTCGCACACCCGATGGGTGAGCTTGGTAGACAAATTGTGAACTCATGAAATCTCGCCAAGACCCCGCAGCAGAAATCTGGCACTTCAGTAGACTTTGGGATTTGCCGCCTCGTTCAATCTCAGTACCCCTTTGTTCCAGGCAAACTAGGATTTGGCTTGTCCCCAGAAATTCTGTCTCATATTCAGTCGACCTTGCCTGTCCGGGCTGTCTGCAGATCCCCTGCTACAAGTTTCACTTTTAGTGAAATGGAAACCCACCAACTAAACCAACTGAAAGCTAAAAAACAGAGGCACCGGACAGCTGGGAACCAAAATATCATATGGCTGTGGGTCAAATATAGGTACCCCAAATGGAACCTTGGTGAATGGAAAGAAGGACCTAAAACCTGCAGCCCCGGGCAATTTTATTTGGACCCATGCCCATATGTTTCGTAAGACCCAAGTTTTTCCAATACACCCACTCGGCCGCGGCTTTGGAGATGCCCTGCCTGACAGTTCTGCTGCAGATCAACGCGAACCTGGCCGAGCGCCCCTCTCGTCGCCGTGGGAAGCGGGACGCGGGACGCGCGAGGGACGAGGAGATATTGCCTGCGAGGGCCAAATCCCCTTCTAGAAGCCGATAAAAAACCGGTCAACTGCCTATCTAGAAGCCAATCAAATCCCTCCTGCAAGGGCCGGTTCAACTCCGGTCAATTCCCGCTAAAAACCGGTCAACTTCCTCCAACTCTGGTCAAACCCTGCTCTAGAGAAACTGGTCAATACACAAAGCTGGTCCAACTCTGGTCCGTTCCCCCTAGAAACCTGCCAAATTCCCTTAAGTTCCCTTTCACAAAACCAATCAATTCCCCTCTAAAAACCTCTGAAAACAAGCCCATCTCTTCGGCTCTCGTTCTGGCCCTTGAAGCCAGATGGAATCGCGCGGACATGCACCCACCCTCTAGCTCGCGCTTTTCGGCACCCATTTTAATAGCAACACTTCAAGGCAAACTAAAACACTGTATATACCTCAAAGCCAGCCAAAAGCCAAAAGCGGACTGGCCGAGGCGGGCAACGCGAAGCGTTTACAATTGTGGATGGACAAACTCATGCAGACAAATCCAGTTTCATCCATGAATAGAGCCAGAGCTTAGGGTCTCCCACCCATAATAAAGGTCATGTGGATGGACGAATCCACCCCACAAAACATGAAGTCTGTGTCAAAAGACAACAACCCCCAAAAAAGAGTAGCCTGAATAAAAGCACACTCATACTGTGGATGGACGAAAACCATTTCGTACCACGAAATGAAACCATGGTTGAAAGCGTTGTTGGTATTTAGGTTGCAGAATCGAATCATTTCGTTGGGTTTCTTAGGTGGTGGTGCGAAAGGGCTTTCGTTCATCTGCAATAGCCGGCCCAACTCACTGCAGTGCATTCCTGCAAAGCCCATGTGTGCGGGAAACAAACTTTCGAAAGCCCATATGACACAGCACCCACATCCAAGTGGTTCCATTTCCCTGAAAAGTAGGTAACCAAGGGAAGCGCCCTTTAAAAGCCAAGAGGACAATGGCTGGATGGGTGGTAGCCTCCAACCAAAGCTTCATAGGGGGGTGTCCCTGGGTTTAGTGCGGGGGGGGGGGGCAAAACCACTGTTGGAGGATACTGTGGATGGACGAAATTCTGCAGCACCTGACAAACCCGGGAATGATTTGATTCCCCTGTAAATACCAACGAACGTTCAGGAGTCAACCATGGTTTTATTTCGTGGTGCGAAATCGATTTCGCAACCATCCACAGCATGGGGTCAACATTGGCAAGGAACCAGCCATTGTCCTCTTGGTTTGTAAAGAAAGGTTTATTTTCCTATGGTTTCCTACTATACCGGGAAATGGAACCAGCATATGGGCTTTCGACGGTTGATTTTGATGCGGTCCACATGTTCCTGGCCACCAAACGCCGCGGCCTGCCGGAGTCGCACGGTGCCAAGCAGGCGGTTGGCAATGTCGATGGGCCGCAGGTGCCTCGATCGATTCGAGGACTCCCGAAGGTGGCCCCGCGCGACGTGAGTATGGGGGGAGCCCAAAAGAACATGATCCAAAGGGGTCTGTCTTTTGAGGCGACCTTTTTTGGGGTTTTAGAGGGAAACCAAAAGGAAGCCAGCCATTTTTTGGGTCGCCACCCAATGATTCAATTTCACTGGTCGCTCAAACAAGGTGGTCCTTTTGCAACATGACTTGACCATTTCGACATACCAAGAGGAATCAAATGCCGGGGGCTTTCAAAAGATGACCCTCGTTCAATGGCATTGCTCCTTCTGCAATGCGATCTTCGCGGCTTACTCTCGTTTAGAAGCACGAATCATTTGCGTATGGGTCAGAATTGACCGCAGGTGTTGGTCCATGTTTCCACTTACCAGGGTAACCCATTTGGGGGTTACCCGATTTTGCCCCACAGCCAGTTGTTGGGATGACTTTGGATTTGGCACTAAAGTGCTGGCTCCTCGTACGACTGCTGGTGGCAACCCCAGCTGTAAACCACCAACAATTCAGCGGAGTTCTGTGAGGAGGTCACTTTCACGGACCCAGTAAATACTTTGTCTCTTGGTTGACGTTGGAAGGGGAGCAAAATTCTCAAATTTTAGCAGTTAAGTGGGGGTTTCAACCACTAAACCACAAAAAGCAAAAATGAAAATACAACCGTGGTTTGGGTGGGTGGCTAAATAGGGAGTTGGACCCGAATCCCGAAACGGCGCCTTTCAACTTGCGGCCTGAAAGTCAGCTTCCCTCCAATTGGTGGTTGGGGGTGGTTTCCCATCTACCCTCTGCAAGAACCAGAGGTTCAATTCAAATCCCCAGTTCTCATCAAGCCAAACCACCAAATCTCGGTTGCTTTCTGCTCCCCTGCTAAAAGCGAATAACTTTCAGTGGTTTAATGGACAACCCCCATTAGTCGGCAAACAGTTAAAGTCCCAACATCCCTTGGCAACATGCAGCAAAGTTTCTGTTGTTCATCCAAGCAAAATGCAGCAAAGTTTCTGTTGTTTTCTACCCTTAGGTTGGATGATTTCGGCACACCGCAAATTTCGGGGTCCAAACAAACCGCCCACAAGTTCCCCCGAAACCGAACTCCGACGCTCTCGCTCAGGTCACGGGGAGATGCTTTCGGCCAGCTGGATGTCCGTGGTGTTCTTGTAGATCGCCGGGATGAAGACCTGCATTCACCGCTCCGTTCTCAGATCCCCGAAGAGTGAATCACCTTTAGCCCCCCTGCAAGTGAAACACTTGTTTGGGGGTTTAGTAGAAAACACCATTATTTCCGAAAAAGTTAAAGTCTATAGATTCAACCCAATAGGCAGTCAAGAGTGGGTGAAATGGAAATTCACCACTGAAAAGCCAACAGGCTAAGGAACCGGATGGCTGGGAGCCACCAAGACTTGTCACCCACAGCTGCACAGTGGATTTCCATGAGAGAAAAAGAATCGGCATCCGACCTTTTTCGGTTGACTCTGCAGGGAAATCCTTCCCAAACAAAAGTGGGAAAAAAGAAAACAATTTGGGCGCCGGGCAGCTGGGCCCAAATTTTTGGGAGTTTCTCAAGGTGCGGTCTGGTTCTGGAGCCCGACCAAAGAGATCCGAATGGCTTGGCCGGGCTGTTGCACAAGACCTGGTCGATCGGGCCTGGTGAGCTTGGATCTCAGCTCTCTGGTTTCACAAGGGTTGGAATCCGAAATCCCACCACTCCAAGCCGTGAGGCAGACCAACGAATTTATCGAGCTCTCCAAAACAAGGTTTTTTTCTGCTTTTCTTCTTCTTCTTTTTTTTCCGGAAAACACACAAACCACCCAAACGGGCTCTACCCATCATAAAGAGAATCCACCGTTTGCCCCGACTTTCCCTGCGAAGGGTGAGGACTTTTTGCCGGTGTACCGGAACATGCAGGAGACTCGAAGAGCAACAAGCTCAGCTATACGTCGGCCATGAATAGAATCCCATGGGCTGTTTCCTTCTCGTCCCATGGGCTTTCTTCCAGAAAAAAAGAAAGAAGCCATATCCACCTGGCGCTTGCGTTGGCTGAAGAAGGGGTCCACCAGCGGTTCCTAAAACAAGAGATCCAACGGCAACGGCATGGCATCTGCAAAAGCTGGGGGCACCTTTGAACACACAACTCATGCCAGGATCAGCAAGCCACGGCAGGGCAAACTGGCTAGTGTTGTGCTGCTGCTGTGGTGATGATGAAGATGATGAAGATGATGATGATGATGATGATGATGATGATGATGATGATGATGATGATGATGATGATGATGATGATGATGATGATTTGTGTGTCATTACTACTATTATTCTGATTACTATCATTATCATTGTGACTCTGATGATAGTTGTCATGATGATAAGAGAGTCACCATGCCTCGCCCACCACTGAACACGGTCCGCAACTGAAAACGGTCCGCAACTAGTCCTCACACCGGCCCTTTTGGCAAAAAAACGAGACTGCGAGTTCTGAGCATGTGGCGTTGTGAAACAAATATGGCCTCCTTCTGGACCCTAGTGCCTCATGCCGCCATTGAAAGGGGATACCAAACGCCCGAATGTTGCCAAGCCCCACGTAAGAAGCAACAAAACAGAATGAGCACCATAAGCCAGAACTGCTGCTCTTTTGTGGACCCGAAATGCCCTGCACAAGTCACCGTTGCCGGGAAGAAAGCGATTCGCAACTTGGCAAAACCAAAGGACAGAGCCAACCTCCCGGCCATGAACCCTTTCCACTGGTCTCCGATGCCGAATAGCACGCAAGCGCAGCTGGTTTCTGGGAGGCAGATCCCGCACGAAAAGTCTAACATTTTTGGCGGGTTGAATGGAGAAGACCGTCTAAAAACAAACACACCAAACACCTCCACGTTCACCTCCTTATTCCCCGGCAGAAATCCGAAAGCGGCCAAGGAGGTCATTGACAGCCAGGCGAAAAAGAACGGAGCTCTGAAGTACTGTTCCTGAGAAGGTTTCGGGGTTCCGGATTCCAAAAAAAATCTGAAGGGTGGTGCTGGAGGGGTTGCCAGGGATACCACCCATTCTAGGTCCTCCAGTAGAGAGGTTAGAATAAGTGGGTACCAACTGTTTTCTGTAGCCTATTTTTGTAGGGGAGCGGTCACCTAGCTGGGGGACCTAGTTCCCCAGATAGCTGAAAGCTATAGGGGTTCTAACTTCTAATGCAGAAGGGAAAGTGATTTGCGAGATTGCCGGCTGGGTGCTAGGGGGCATGCAGTTTGGGGTGCTGGTGTAGGTGCTGTTTGAGCCGCTGGTGATGCCGCGGGCGCATTTTATTTAGATTGGGGGTGCTAGGGTATGCAGTTTGGGTGCTGGCGCAGGTGCTTTGGGGTGTGCAGGTGACAGTGCCGGCGCACTTTTAGAAAATTAGCGACAAAATGCTAAGCATGCAGTCTGGGGTGTTTGCGAAGGTGCTGCTTTGGGATGGTGTTTGGGGTGCTCTTTGAGGTGCTGGTCATGGTGAGGGTGCGTGTTTGCGAGATTGACGGCCGTGTGCTCTGGTGCTGTTCGGGGTGATGGCGCGGATGGTTTTTGGGGGGGTGGTGACGGGCGTGGCGTTTTTGCGAGATTGACGGCTGGTGCAGGTGCTGTTTTGGGGGGCCTGGTGACGGCCAGGTGTGTTTTTGCGAGATCGACGGCAGGGTGCTAGGTGGCATGCAATTTGGGGATTCTTGTGCAGGTGCCACAGGGCAATCGTTGGCATTTTGCTATCTGGGGTCTATGCTGGTGTATTATTTTTCTCCCTCTTCCCCAGAAGGTTGCTCGGCTGCTTGCCATGCGCGAACGATGCCCGGAAGCACAGCCCCCGGCCTCTTCGAGGTAGTCATACAGCGTGTGCACGTCGGTGATTCTGGTGATGGGGTAGTGGGTCGGGTTCATTTTCTGGCGCGAGAAGAGAGATTCAACGCCAGCGACATGGGTGCGTCTTTGAATATGGGAACCCCCCAACTAAGCCAGTGGTTTCCATTCTGTTTACCTTTAAAACCACGCAACATGGGCACCCTCCAAAAAACAACAACACCCATATACCGAAGCGGCGCTAACCTGGCAACCTACCGCAAGTCGCGGGAAAACTTCTCGCAGCATGCAGCGTGCAACAAGCAATTGGCTACACTTAACATGGAAATCAATCAAGGTTTCCGCTACGGTATAGGCTTACTAAATTGCCAATGAGGCCAGATTGGCCAAGAACCATTTCTTTGGGTGCTGCTATGCTTCCCCTTTCAAGCCAAACTGGGTGTCCAACCAAAAATCGACACTGGAACCTCAAACCCTTCAACACAGGCGATGATCCCACCACTTTGGGTTGCCCCATCTGAATATGTCCAATTGTTCCAGCGTAGTTTGAGGGTCCCGCCTCCTGGATCGCCAGCTGCGAATCGCCTTTTCCAAGCTGTCACTGTTCCATTTGGGGAAATGGCTAGAACACACCGCCACGCCTCGCAAACCCGTCCTTTCCCTCAGACCCCTGCAACGGGAACCCTTCAAGCTACATATTCGATATTATTATCTTCTTAAACGACCACAACTTGGCGATCCAGCTCCCTCATCCCAAGCTACAAAAATCTGGCAAAAACAGAAACGACCGCATGGCGATCCAGCTTTTCTCAACGGAATCGCCCCGAGTTTGTTTCTCGCGAAGCCCCGGCCATGCGGATGTGATCGCTGAGCCGGGAGGTCGCCACAGACCTCGCTCGCAGAGCGGTTCGCGCGGATCGATGGGTCGATGGGGTGTGGTCGGCTCAAGGGCTTTCTTGGTACTTGGATGTTCCACCTATGGGGTCTGCCTGGGCTCAGTTGGCTTATGACCTCGGTTGCAACCTACTTACTAAGATCTTACTAGGTTGGTTGAACATCCAAGCAAACCCAAATCCATTTCCCAGGTTTGGAGGGAACCGACAAGGGGTTTCCCACACGGACAAACCACAAGGACAAGCTTCGAAAGGGAAACCAACAGGAAAGCCCCATTTGTTTTTGGGAACGTTCCGGTTTCCAGCAGCCGAAGTTGTCGTTTTTTTTTTTTTTTTTTTTTTCCTTTTTTTTTTTTCGGGTTCCGCATTCTTTCCCAAGGGCACAGCACGGCACATCTGCTCGGTGATCTGAAGAATCCGAGTCGACCCGAACGCGTTCCGCCGCTACCCCTTCCATCCAGCTTCCCCTTGGTTTTGAGGGGTGGTTGCGGAACCCCTTGGTTACCCGCACAAGGACATGGAATCGCTGGAAGCCGAAATTTCTTCGGGGGGTCCAGTTTCAATTTGCGCACTATTGCGCAACCAAAGGAAACTATCATTGGCCGGTGGATACCTGAACTGGGGGTGTTTCTTAAGGTTCAAAACCAAAGGAGACCAATGCCAAAGCTAGAGGTAACTGGAAGCACCTTGTTTGATTGGCAAAGGGAAACCAACATTAGCCCGCCCGTTTTGCTGGTCTAAGGGAAACCCAACGGCCATTTTTGAGGGCTTCCACTAGTAATAGCTTGAGGGTGAGCTTTTTGTGGGGCCGCAGCGTCCCCTTCAGTCCATGAGCAGCGAGGGAAGCGTGGCAGTGCAGGTACGATCGGATAATTCCAGGCAAAGGTTCTATGGTGCTCCAGTGGAGAGGTTGGAAGAAGGGTACCCTTTTTTCCTGTAGTCTATTTTAGTAGGGGGACCCTCCCCCCAAAAAAGTTGGTAAAAGGGCACTACTGGGAGACCTAGTCTAGGGCGCCGATAAAAAGGCACGAGCAAATCGTGGACGCGAGGGGACGGAAGCAAACAGGGGGGAGCTGTATCGTCAGGGGGCGTTTTGGCCGCTGAAAAGGTCGAAAACGCTCTCAACCCATCGAGGGACCAAGAAATCACGTGTTGAGACCCCCAAACCCCGGACAACGTTGATGTCCAGTCCGGTTCCAGGTCTTCCCTCCAAGGAGCCTCCTGTAAAGGGCACGAGTCTGGCGCCAAGACTTCTTAAACCTGACAGTCGTTTGCATCCCCCTCCAAATGAACAGGACCCAAAACTCTTTTTCCCCAGATAGCTGAAAGCTATAGGGGTTCTAACTTCTAATAAAGAAGGAAAAGTGATTTGCGAGATTGAGGGCGGTGCTAGGGGGCATGCAGTTTGGGGTGCTGGTGGAGGTGCTGCTTTGCGAGCTTGACGGCCGGGTGCCAGGGGGCATGCAGCTTGGGGTGCTAGTAGTGGAGGTGCTGTTTTGCGAGAGTGATGGTCGGGTGCTAGGGGGCATGCAGCTTGGGGTGTTGGTGGAGGTGCTGTTTTGCAAGATTGACGGCCGGGTGGCATGCAGTTTGCGGTGCTGGCGGAGGTGCTGTTTTGCGAGAGTGATGGCAGGGTGCTAGGGGGCATGCAGTTTGGGGTGCTGGTGGAGGTGCTGTTTTGCGAGCTTGACGGCCGGGCGCTAGGGGGCATGCAGTTTGGGGTGTTGGTGGAGGTGCTGTTTTGCGAGAGTGATGGTCGGGTGCTAGGGGGCATGCAGTTTGGGGTGTTGGTGGAGGTGCTGTTTTGCGAGAGTGATGGCCGGGTGCTAGGGGGCAGGCAGTTTGGGGTGTTGGTGGAGGTGCTGTTTTGCATGGCCGGGTGCTAGGGGGCATGCAGTTTGGGGTGCTAGTGGAGGTGCTGTTCTGCGACAGTGATGGTGGAGGTGCTGATTGACGGCCGGGTGCCAGGTGTGACGTGCTGGTGAAGGTGCTTTGCGAGATTGATGGCCGAGCGCTACGGGGCATGCAGTGGGTGCTGGTGGAGGTGTTGCTTTGCGAGAGTGATGGCCGGGTGCTAGGGGGCATGCAGTTTGGGGTGCTAGTGGAGGTGCTGTTTTGCGAGCTTGACGGCCGGGCGCTAGGGGGCATGCAGTTTGGGGTGTTGGTGGAGGTGCTGTTTTGCGAGAGTGTTTGCCTGTTTTGCGAGAGTGATGGCCGGGTGCTAGGGGGCATGCGGTTTCGGGTGTTGGTGGAGGTGCTGTTTTGCGAGATTGACGGCCGGGTGCCAGATGTAGTTCGGGGTGCTGGTTCTGTTTTGCGAGCTTGACGCAGTTTGGGGTGGTGGTGCAACTGCTGTGTTGGGTTGCCGGGGTTCTAACTTCTAATGAAGAAGTGGGATTGTTTTGCAAGATCGACGGTTGGGAGCTAGGGGGCATGCACTTTGGGGTGCTGGCGCAGGTACAGTTTTGAGGTGCTGTTCGGGCTGGTGACAGTACGTGACGGCAAGGTGCTCGGTGCTCGGGGACCTGTCCAATGCTGGTGCGGGTGCTGCGTTGGGGTGCTGTTGGGGCTGCTGTCTTGAGGTGTTGGTGACGGTGTGGGCGCATATGGACGGCAGGGTGCTAGGGCGGGTGCTGTTTCATGATGCCGTTGAACCGGTTCGGACGTTGTTGCTGCTTCTAGTAGTCTAACAGTCGTTTGTCATGGTGCGTGGTTCGTGGCTGGTGTGTCATCATGATGTTGTCACCCGCGTCATGATGCTGCTGTCACTGCGATGCTGCGATGCTGCGTTATGGTTCGTGGGTGTGGTGGCGCCATGATTGCTGCCAACATCAGGATGATGCTGAATTTCACTACGCTGTCGCGAGAAGATTCGTGGCTGTGGTATCATCATGATGCTGCCTTTTCAATTTTACCATTACCATGATGCTGTTCGCATCACCATGATGCTGTCCGCATCATGGTGGTGCTGTCCGCATGATCGTGATGCTGTCCGCATCATCATGATGCTGTCGAACTCATCAGGACGTCGTCTCTGCCTTTTTTCTGCTAGATATGTGGCGCGGAATCGTTCGTTGCTGGTGCATCAGCATGATGCTGTCAACATCATCATTTTTGCTGCTGAACTCATTAGGACGCTGTCTTCGTGTCTATTTAGCGCACATGCTGAGTGGCTGTGGTATCATCATGATGCTTTCAACATCAGCATGATGCTGTCAACATCATCATGATGCCTCGGGAACCATTATGATGCTGCATAATGGTTCGTAGCCGTGATGTGCTATCTGGGGTCTACGCTGGTGTAATTTTTTGGTTAATGATCCAACAACAGTGAAGCGCTGTAACCACCAATATTTACCGTTCAGGATTATCATCCTCCAAACCTCACTGTGCTTAAGCCACCAGGAACCAAATAAACATATGTCCAATAGCGACACATGCACGTTAAATTAAAACCATCCAGGGAGCATAGCAAAAAAATCAAATTCGTTCCAGCTCAAATGCAAGTACATTGGTTGAAACCAACGAGGGAACTAAACAAAAAAAACAAAATGGGTCCTCTTGGGCCCTTCCGTTTTTTTCAGGGGTCCCCGGCCAGCACGAAATTAGGCTGGCCACCGCTCTTGGTCGAACAAAAAGACCTCTCTGGGCCAGGAGCTGGTTGACCAACATGGCCAGGGAGAAGGTCAAAAGGAAGAGGAAGAACTCCGTGATAGACCCACCTGAAGAAGAAAAAGAAACAAATAGGTTGGAGGGGTTTTCGAGATTCCCTTCGAAGCCGCAGTGATGACACAAATGCCGCAGGTAACCAAGGGAACCACCGCAGGTATCCCTGTTGGGTCAATTTGTTCATTGGGGTCCTGGTTGGTTCGAATCATAGCCACTAGAATCTCGTTTTATGGTTGTAATCATGTTTTGTTGTTCTTAAATGGAAGCTGGCATGACAACCGCCATTTTTGGGGTCCAAATTCCTTGAAAACGACACCCCATTGTCGAGTTTTTGTGCTGTGGAGGACAGGGAAGCCTAGAGTTCAACCCCCGCAGCCTCGTCATTTCGGGGGCCAAACGATGTCTCAAATGGTCGCTCTGAGCATCTGATTCGGGACCCTCCATTCAAGGAATCGGGCGGCGAAGCGGACCATTGGAAGGTTTGGGACCTCATTTTGAGACCGTCACTTTGAGGTGTTTGATTCGTTTGGTAGGGAGCCACTTCTTTGAGGTGCTGTATGAATCTTCACCTAAGTCATCCAAACCCATCGGTGTGGGCTACCGGCCAGAATAATGCTTCAAGAATCAAAGAACCCGCCAACATAGCTTTTGAGCATACCCCGGACCCCAAATGACAGGAATCATCATGGAAGGGTTGCGATTTGCTCAGAAGGTACGTTGAGATGGTACCCATCGCTTGGGAACCCTTGCTCTTCTAGCCGGTTTTTGAGGACGTGGCAATAGAAAAGCCCAAAAGGAAAATAATCCAACCGGACTTCTCAGCTTTCCATTGGGCCTCATCTCATTCCTTGGCCATTTGGAACCTCCTCAAACATGCTGGCGATGTTCGGCTTTTCGACCCTTTGCCGCTTTGAAAACCAAAGGGGACGCGGGGATAAGGGTCCCAAATCTTGAGACCCTCCCTAGTACCAAAGGGAAAAAGTATGGGGAGTCGCCCCTGAATTGGGGGGGGCTTACATTCTTGCATTTCTTAGCATTTTTTTGGATAATGGATAGCACTGGCAACTAACTCTATTTGCGAACGTTTCTGACGCAAAAGGACACCTGCGCAGGAATGACAAAGGCCGCCCTGAATAAGCTCTGGCTTGACAAAATTTCCGAACTCTCGCTTGATGAGTAACTGGCAATGTCACTAAACTGGTCTTCCCAAAAAGGCTTGGCTTCCTATCTGCCTCGCAGTTGCCACGACTTCCGGATAAGCTTCACAAGGAGTCTGGTGCCCTAAGAATCATGCGGGCCAGCCTAGGGACGGACCCTTCTGATGCTTAGGCTTAGGGTGGGAGAATTGGAGGGTCTACCAAACTTCCTACATAAACGCCAACAAACTGCCAGTCATATTGTCAGTTGCTGATATGAGAGGGTAATGGTAGCTGCTTCTACGATGCTGAAATGGGTATGGCTCAAAATTAAAGAGGAGGGGTTACGCAGGTTTTGGTCCATGTTTCCACTTGCCAGGGTTCCATTTTGGTACCGGGTTTTTGAGCCACAGCCAAATGATCCTTTCTTGGTTCAAATCTCCAAAGGGTGCATAACCCGTCCCACTAAAACGGGGGCGAAAGTCTTCACCCCCGAGATCGCAGCAGAGCTGGGAGCGCCACAGAGCTTGATGTTATCGCCTCAGGCGACGGCCAACTGGGTAACGTCCCTTGCGGGGTGGGGAGGTGGAACTTTTGCATTGCGGGATGGGGGGAGGGGATCGGGGGGGGGATGGGGGGGGAGGGGATGGGGGGCGGAGTCTTTTTGGAGGTCCCCCTGTTATGATTTGAAAACAACACCAAAAGGATACCGCCCATTTTGGGGGTCCCTCAAAAAGACGCGCCGCCCATGTGCGTCTCTCTTAGTAGGGAAGTCTCAACATCCAGTGGCTTCTTCGTTGCTGGCCCAACAAAAGCCCCGGAGACGACCCTTGGGGCACTGGACCTACGCCTGGATCTCGCAGTCGGTCTCGGGATGGGTTCGAGCCTTTGGTCTGAGTGGCTTGGCCCAACCAAAAGCCCCAAGCTTCTTTGGTTTAGCTGGTCCTCCGTGAGCTGGCCGAGTGCGGATCTGGGATTCATCGTGGGTACCTCACAAATACCTGCAATCTTCCTCTCCGGGCTGTCCGTTTTCAGATCCCCTGCTAAAAGTGTAACTTGTGGGTTAAATACAGAAACCCGCTAAACCCTCGAAAAGCTATGGGGATGGGTTAAATGGAAACCCACTAAACACTCAACAGCTCAAAAGCTAAAGAACCGGATGGCTGGGTTTCCCACCAAGGACTCAGGCCAAGTCGCTTCTGATCCTTTCCCTCTTGGTGGTCGGAGTCTCGACGCTGTTGGTCTCATCGGCGTCCTCCCTGCGCCACGCGGGCGCGCAAGCGCGGGGGACCACAGCTCCAGGTTTCAAGGTGTGGGACCTCAAAACACGACAAATGAGTCCAAGATTCGGGTGGCTCATGGAATCCCCTCCGGGGGAAATTTGGGCTATCGGTGCCGGGAAATGAGTGCTGATTGAGAGCCCCGAAACGGGTTCCAAGTGCTGCCCAGTGCGCTCAGGTGCTGCCCCCAGTGCGCTCAGCAAAACCGCTTCCAGATACCAAGATTCAGGGGACACCATCTTGCTGCTGGAAATCGGATGGAATGAACCCAGTTGCTTTGGTCCCCTGAAAGGAAACCAGATGGATGGTTGCTCTTGGGGTCATTCCCTCAGGGAACCTGCCTATCGCACCAGCAAGTCATGTAAGATCTAGAATGTTAGAAATGCAAGAAACCCTTGCTACCTGCTATAGTGCTAACTGAAAGCAATGGGATAGGGGAGGCAGGAGGATTCCCAAATCAGTACCTTACTAAACTCTAAGTGCACTGGGTTCTCCTCCCATATCCCTACTTCCCTCAAATTGGGCGGGAGTTGACTAAAAGGGACACCTTTAAGAAAAACCCAAGCAAATCCATCTGGGGGTCCAAATCCCTTTCAGAAACACCTTGCGGGTGTCCTTTTTAAGGCACACCCCAAACCTACCAAACAAACCCTCAGCACACCGCAAAACTGGTTCTCCTTTTGGTTCCCCTTTACAGCCAAAAAGGGAAGCAGTGCCCTCACACCCCATACTGTGGATGGATGAAATCCTGCACCACCTGAAACACCCTGGTTTCTGCTCATTCCCCTGTAAATACCAGCAAACAATGGTTTCAACCATGGTATCAAAGTGGTGCGAAGTGGATTTGGCCCATCCACAGTATGGCTCCCACATCCCAGTTGGACCTCCCCAAATTGGTGATTCTCCTTTTGGTTTCCGTTTGAAACACCCCCAACAAGGGGTACCCTGAAAAAAAGATAGCCAAGTTGCCACTCTGTCCTGTCACTGTTGCTTGCTTTTGGATGGTAAAGTGCATGGAAAGAAGCGATGGCAACTGGCGATCCAGGCCCCATATGTCTGAGTGCGCTGCCCATCTCGGTAGGGCACCTGAGCCCATGGGAAGGCAAGGCAAGCTGTTGGATCGGTTGAACCCCTCTCACGTGTTCGAAAATGTGGATTGGCCAGATGTTTTTTTTTTTTTTCTGTTTTGTGCCACTAAAATGGTCGACCCAAATAAAAAAGTCTTAAAGTCCAGGACCTCAGGAACGAAGTGGCTCTTGAATGGCACACCCCGTGATTGATTCGCGGTTTCGGATTCGCTGAAAGGTTCAACCGCCTGGTTCTTGAGGGTGGGAACTTCGAACAGGGTCATTGCTTGGGACAACCATCAAGGGACCCGACGGGAATGAGGGCCGAATCTTACGTCATCCCAGCTTGGTCCCTTTCATGGCTGTGTGTCTTCTTTTTGAGGGCACGCTTGCCCTTTTGGGATTGGTTTAAAGGGAAACGAAAAAGAAAACCTCCCATGTTCGGGGTCCGAAAACCTAAAAAAACACCACATCTGTTTGCTTCTTGGCTTCTCTCATTAAATGCGGTGACACAGGACAGCGGGGCAACCATCACCATCTCTGTTGGTTCTCATGACTCGACTTCTAGTCTCAACGGTGATTGTTTGTTTACCCCTAGCACCGATTTCGCCAAGAAACCCGGCGTAATCAAAACCAGGTGCTTCAGCCCAGACTCATCTTGCCGGTGCTCAGTGGGGAATGTGGGGAATGAAGCTAGGGATTCCCTTAAAGGAAGCCACCTGGGATGGTTTATAGGGGTCGTTCCAACTCATTCCCGACTGAGCACCAGCCAGCCATGTAAAGATTTCACAGGGCGGCGGATATTCGCACCTTATGGCAAGGGGCCTAGGCCTAGGAAGTGGCGCACATGTTTCACTTCAACTTGATTGGTGTTCCAACCTGCCTTCTGGTTCAACATAGGGGAGGGCTGGCCCGGACGTTCCAATTCGATTTGTCCACACTCGGAGCCAGGTGATGAGATCCCGCGAAAACGGAAACATGGGGGTCCGCCAATGTCCGGGGTCGACCGTTGGACGCAGCCAGCATCTAACTACGGGCTCTAACCATGGCTAAAAGAAACCACTAAGCCCAGTTACCCCAGTTGTACCCCTTGAACATCGAAGTGAGTTGCGTGACAAGAGTCCTGTCCTGGATCCATCAGATTGGAATCCACCATCGAAAAACCGAGCGCGGCACCATCGCACCTTGCTTGACATCCTCGCCCTTCATGGCGCCTGCAAGACTCATGGCTCATGGCCTTTGCCCAATGGATCCCAGTGGAACCCGACTTAAATACCTGGGCTGTCCTCAGCTCCTCTGCTGAAAAATGAACCGGACTATCACTTTTGGGAGGTTAACTGGAACCCCCCCCACTGAGAACTTAAGGGGACCCCCCCAAGGTGAGTGACAGTGGATGGCTTGGGATTGCTCGATGCCGATCACCTGAAACGGGGCCTTGACTAAAAATGGGAACCCAAAAAGGGGCAACCAAAAGATGCGACTAAAACTAGAAATGGACCAACATGGGGAAACCAGAAGGTCAAAAGGTCGGCTTTGGCTAGGTGAGTCAAAGGACATCCCCGGCAATCTAGTCCGTCCCCACAGTCCCAAAAAGACTGACTACTGCGCTGCACATTTGAGGGGTCTTTGTCCAAAAACGTCTCGGCAAGTCCCTTGTGGTCAACCCGGCAAGCCGAGTCAGAATGAACACCTGGTATTCAAGAAGTCCCAGACATACTGTGGATGGACAAAATCCTGCACCACTTTGATACCATGCAAAACCATTATTTGCTGGTAATTGCAGGGGGATGATCATTCCAGGGTCTCTTGGGTGGTGCAGATTTCATCCAGCCACAGTATGTAAAGAATAAAAGGACAAATATCCGACCCTTCATGGTTGGGATAGATAGTTTCTATCCTTGGCTGCTGCAACGACCCCCCTGCAAACAGTGTTTCTAACTTTTTTGGGGGTTTAGTACGGACACCCCGACTTGATTTCAACCAAAAAGTTAAAGTCTAAAGATCCGTTGCCCAATAGCAGTCAAGAATATCCCTTCACTCACCCATGTTTTGATTCTGGCTCAGGATTGAAACCCAGAGTTTTCAGCGGGTTGAGACGCTAAAATTGAACTCGGAGCTTCGGCTTTTTTCAGTTCTTTGAGCCTCTGCAGGTGTTGCATCTCTGGATCACCCTCACAGGCTGAAGAAATTGGGGCTGATCAAAAGGTCCGTGATACATGGGATGACCACTAGGCAAGACTACCAAAAAAATGATCTTCCCCCGAAATGGGAAAAGTTACCCATGGTGATTTGCGGGCCAGGTATTTCGATCAACCCCCCAAATGCTAACAAAGCAAAAAATGAACCGATCGAATCCCGGCACCGCACGTTGCTTGCAGGTTTTTTGCAGTGGTTTCGAGCCTGTGCCTTTTTTAAGAGCTTCGGGCTTTGAATGTGCTTGCACTTTTGGAGCTTCTACGCAGGTTTTAAAGCTTGAGGCAATTATTTTGTTCCGGCTTGTGCAGGAGATTTCAGCCTTGGAATTGGTGCAATTGTTGAACGAAAGCTTGAGTGCTTTTGTTGCTTTCGAAGGGCTGGAAAAACACATCGCCAAACATGTTGCTACACCCCCCTGCCTTTCAAATCATCATGTATAGGTAGAAACGTGGGGAATACATAGACACACACATAGAAACTACACAGGGAGCAGAGCACATATGTACACAGAAATGCAAATCTAAATATATACATATATATATATACATGTATGTATGTATGTATGTATGTATGTATGTATGTATGTATGTATGTATGTATGTATGTATGTATGTATCTATGTATACAGAATTTAACTGCCAAGGCTGTTTGTCACCGTCCACATGCCCACGCCTTAAACGCAAGGGCCTGCATGTACTACGCGACCACGCCTGGCTTCGCGGCAAGAGCCAACGACCAAAAAAAGAAGAAACACATACCCAGCCGATCCATTTAGCCAGAACCCGAGCAAAGGATGCAACACTTGGGGGCTGAGGATATCACAACTTTTGTACAGCAGGAACCAAACAAACCACACATCAAACACCAATTTGGACCAATGAGGCTTGAGGATAACAGCTTTGACAGCAGGCAACCAAACAAACCACACACCGAAGACCAACCAAACAAACCACATCAAAGACCAATGGCGAAGGCCTGCCTATTCTTAACTAAAAGCTCTGGAAGGTTCCCTGAAACGCCACAAAACTCCGTGACAAAGCCCTTGAAGTGGACACAAGTGCAAACCCACCAGCGGTTTTGAGCGCCGGATTGCTGGCCGAACAAAAAGGTACCCTGTTTCTTTGCTCGTTGCTCAGACTTCGAAAGAAACATGGTTGTAGCAAACCGCTCGAAGTAGTGCGTGTCCATGACTAATTACTTCTTCGACACTTTCAAGAACCTTCCCTCTGGCCCTAAAAGCAAGCTGTTCACAACCATGAAGAGGAACCCTCTCCCAAACAATGGAAAAACAAATGATGACAAGCCGACAGACTGGAACGCAAACCTACCCAACCTGGCTGGCGTGCATTGCAGCGCTCTCTGGGGCAGAGGCGGGAGTTCCCTATGACATACCCACATCTTAAATGCTGCCCCTGCCACGAAATCTGTACCCCACATCGCGAAAGTGCTGCCCCTACCACGAAATCTGTACCCCATGTCGCCAAAATGCCGCCCCTGCCACGAAATCTGCACCTCGTCTGCGAAAGTGCTGCCCCTGCCACGAAATCAGTACCCCGCGTTGCGAAAATGCCGCCCCTGCCACGAAATCGCGACATGACAGCTTGCGCGTCCATTCCACTGCGATTCGCAACCGCCGCGTCCCTGAGTGCCAAAGTGCCGCGCCTGCCACGAAATCTGAGCGACACATCAACAAAGCGCTGCGCCTGCCACGCAAAACGTACCTCAGGTTGCCAAAGTGCTGCGCCTGCCACACAAAGCAACGTTGCGAAACGGTGTCGCGTATCATTCCAATGGTCCCGGCGCCGCCCCCGTCCCGAGACCGTCCCGAGCCCGTCCCGAGACCGTCCCGCACCCGTCGTCCGTCAGACGCGGCGACTGAGGTAGCTTTCAGCCAGCTCCACACCACCAAACCCGCAGAGGGTTGCTCCTTTTCGCAAATTCTATTCCACCGCCACACGCACACGCATGTTTTCTCTCGCGCCTTTCATTCTTTCTTCTTCCTTCCCTGCACCATCTAGCTTTCAATTAGTTTCCGTCCCGTCTCAAAAACGAAAACTCAAAGGGGTTGACAGCCAGGGGGTGTCTTTCGGGTAGGTCCGGATCTGTTTCTCTTATTCGTTTTGGCTTACATTGGGCCAACACAACCAAGCAACTTGGGGCCAGAAGTTAGCAAAAAGTACAGGAGCCCACTCCAATTGCTGAAATGCCCAGAAAAAATCACCTGCTAAACCGAGAATGAGCCACTGAAAAGCCAACAGGTTCTCATCGATTCGTTTTGGGCCCTGCGAAAATCGGAGAAATCGCTTCCGTGCCTATAGCGCGCGCCCCTATCGGCGCCCACTCTGAACGCCCCGAAACTGTGAGCCGAAAAATCGGTCCGCAGGCGCATGCCGAGGTCAATACGCCAGCGTGGACAGGTTCGGGTTGGCTCGGTTGGGGTTCGTGGTTGGGTGGTCGGGTGGTTGGGTTGGGTGGTTGGGTTGGGTGGTTGGGTTGGGTGGTTGGGTTGGGTGGTTGGGTTGGGTGGTTGGGTTGGGTGGTTGGGTGGTTGGGTTGGATGGGGAGGCCGGTGAGGCCAAATTTGCGTCAAACGGGTACCCCGACTCGCTTATGATTGAGTGGATTGGCCCAAAAAATAAATCGGTAGTTTCCTGTTGGGTTCTTTTTTTTGATCAACCACAAATGGTATCCTCAAAAAACACGTGTTGCAGAATTGTCAAACTTCGGGGGCCGCTTTTGGTATCGCTGTCAAAGAAGGGTCCAACATAGGGCCACCTGCTTGACTCCCGATCTTCTGTTGGACCAATTTAAGATTTATAGAAAACAGTTTCGCAGGCAAGGCTCACTTCCTTTCAGCGCTTCGCCACTGTAGTAGGCAACCTTCTAGATGTTTTGACTCTATAGGCTTTACCATCGATGGTGGATTGCCGGTTTAGTGCTGGAAGCAGTGAGGTAGGCCTGGACAACAACTTATTCATTATATATATATATATATATACTAGTTTTGAGGGCGCCCGTCAGGTCATATTATATATGCATATTATATATGGCGACTGTTTGAAATTCCTTGTTCTCAAAAATGCCATCTCGCGGCAAAGAAATAGCTTTCGCAGCCTTCTTCGTGGAGCTTTCGTAGGGGTTATTTTTCACCACCGCATTCAATACAGAAACAGCACACAAAGTACTCTTGCGGAGTCTGCGCTCCATTGATTTCCGCGCAACTTCTCGGATGCGCGTAACACTACCGAATATCCGGCTGGGAAGTAGCGCTCAACTGGACCCGAAAGCTTCAACAACAAGCTGTTTTGTGCCGGGCGTTGCTGGTGCAGTGACGCATGCTTGCAGATGCTTTCCTCCGATCGGCCAACTTTAGTTTGTGCACATTCCCCGTCAACTTCACATGGTTCATCAGTCCATGCTCCTTTTAGCAAGCTACCACTACATGTTGTTTTTCGCGAGTAAACAAACTAACTTTCACGACCTCCATCGCGAAGCTTTTGAGGGTTTCTGAATGCGCGAAACACTGCACAACTTTTCTATAGGTATTTAAGTTGGGAAATCCTATCATTCCGTTGGGTTTTTAGGTGGTGCGAGGCTCGCGGATTTTGCAACCATCCACAGCATGGGTCATGGGCGTGTCTTTTTCAAGGATCTTGACTCCCAAAATTTTGGTTTTGCTATTGGTTTCCCTGCAAAGCTAAGCACAAATAGAAAAGTGACCCCGAAAACAAATAAAAAAGTAAAAAACAAAAAAAACAGGCCCAATTGTGGTTTTGCCAGTGATTTCCCTTTCAAACTAAGGAAAAAGAGAAACGCGCCCCTGCCAAAATAAATGGATTTTAGCTCCCAAACTTGTGGCTTTGCTACTGATTGGTTTCCCAGCCAAGAAAAGGAAAGAAACAACTAACCTGGACCCTCAAAGTTCCCTTAAAAATGGGTTTGACCCCCAAAATTGTGGGGTGATATCCCATTTTTATGGGTAGTTTGAGGGTTCAGGAAGACAGATGTCTGTTTCCATCTTCGGGCCGGCAGCAACTCCGCGAGCTTTGCGCGTCAGCGCACATCCAGCACCTGGGCGGCGCGCACATCGCGTGGTTTCTGAAAGGTCGGACGTTGTGTAGACCTAAGTCGAGCATGGGTCAGATGCTCAAAGAGGTTGGTGTTTTTGGTGCCCATGTTGATCTGGCGTGAATTTTGGGGTTTGTAAGATGGCCATGGGTCAAAATCCAAAATGGTACCATTGGTTTTGACCCACAGCCAAGTCGACCATGTAGCCGTGTAACTGTGCACTTGTTGATAGAACTGAAGTACCCCCTGAACCTCTTGTACTTTTATAGAATTGCCGATTTTCAGGCCGCTTGACTCTTGCCGGTGTATGGTTTCATCTGCCTGGTTGCCTCAGGCAGAACTCTCTGGAAGAACCGGGACCTCGAAGCTTCTCGGAGACGGATCGACCATCAAACTGTACTGAAACATGGGATGCTCTGAATGGACGAAGTCCGTTCGCGCAACTTTGACACCGGGGTTGAAACCATTGCTGTTGTGTTCTTGCACGGGAATGATTCCAGTGTTTCTTAGGTGCGTTTGGGGTCTCAAAAAAGCTCAACTTTTCACCCCCGTTTCAGCAACTCCAAGTACGAGGACCAGGCCCCGGGGTTCTGCGTGCCCTTAGGGCAGTTTGAGGAAGTCAGATTTCTTGCCACCAGCGGGCAACTTCTAGTTGAAACACGCAAGCCGTTGCCCCAACTTAAATCAGCGTCTCCGGGGTCCTCTTAGTTTGTGTCTGAGAACCGGCAACAACTCCATGACTTTTGCACCTGAGGCTTTCCTACCAAGATACCTACCAGAGGGCCAGGAAAGTGGTCACAAAACAACCAGGGCTGTCCTGAGATCCCCTGCTAAAAGTTGAACTTTTAGTGGGTTAAATGGAACCCCCCACTAAACCCTAAAAACCTAAAACAGCAACAAACGGATTGTTGGGAACCACCCCAAGGTAATAGCTGCTCAAGTACCTAGCCCGCCTCCTTGGGGCTGTAAACTGAAGAGTTTTCCCCAGATTTACTTTTGACTTTTGTCTCGCTGTTCTACCCCTTACGAGATGTCTATACCAGAAAACGGTAGAAAGATTGAGCCCTAGCGACTGGTTAGGACGAGTCCTGCTAATCTCAAGCCTTCTCAGTGAGTGGGGTTTGCATCCGATGAACCCACGGAGACCTCCAGACCCCCCCACCCCCGCCCCCGCAGGTGGCTTTTTCTTGCCAATTGTTGTACATTTGGTGACCCCCCAAAAATGTATATTTGCTGTCATTTGCTGGCTGGCAAACTGATTGAGTCATGAGGATCCATGCGCCGTCCGGATCGGTGTCTGGCCCCACATCGCTGAGGCCAGCGCGGCATAGACCGGGCGATGGTCCGAGAAATCGGCGGACCTCGAAGCTGGCTTGCGTTTACTCAGCTTCCCTCTGATTTGGCTTGGATTGGTGGCTTGGGGGCTTGTACGTTATGGGTCAGGTGACCCCAGCTTCCCTCTGGTCGGTGTTTTGGCTGGTGGTGTGGAGGTTGGGGCTGGATGCCCATATGCTGGAGGTTCAAATCCCCAAACCACCAGTCCAAAGCACCAACCACGGGGTGCCTGAATTATGCCACCCCCCCCCCCCCAAACATAAATAACAAAATATATGGGTAGTATGAGTAACAGATTCCGTCCCATCAGCGACTCAATATTTGTGTGGTTTCCCTTGCACGTCCCTCACAAATCGGGGAAGTACATCAGGGAGAAAGCCAATTGTGTAATTCCCTTCATTGCCTACACTGTGAATAGTGAACCTGGGTAGCAAGATGACGGACCGTATTTCCCTTTGGAAACCGTGAATTCCAGTTCCAGAATGTGCAAGGGTTCCTGAAAGGATAGATTCAGAAACCACGTTTTTTAGCAGGCGTTGGATCGTCTCTTGCTGGCGAAGCTGATCGTTGGACTGGCCTGCTGAAGGTCTCCACCTGAAGTTCTGGCAGTTGTGGCTTGCTTTTTTGAAGACATGTTGACCTCATACTCAGCCTGTGGGGTCCACCAAAAGTTGTCTGATTTCAACCATATTTCACCCAGGGACACCTCCCCTACCCCTCGGAATTTGCGATAAAACTTGGTTGGTCTTCAGGCGCGACCGAGAAAACACGGTAGCTGGAACAATTCTAATCATCATGACTCCCTTAGCGCGCTTACAGCAACGGTCAGATCAGATTCATGCGATGCGGGGGGATTGATGAAGACCTGACGGAGCTCGCACTCTGGAGATGGGCTCCGGTGGTTCAACGCGAATCATCTTGGCGAGCTTCGAGAATGGGCCGTGAGCGTCCTTGGGGCCCGCAAGCGCCGCAAGGCTGAGATCGTCAACGGTCGACAACATCAGGCCGGTAATCCAAGAAGTGACCTGGGAACTCCGGTACCTCTTGACCGCCCATCCCTTTGAAGCTTCAAGTGATCCTCCCAAAGGCCGCCAGCATCTGGATGCCCGTACAAGGCTTTCCTTCCCATGGGTCGGATCGAGTTCAATCCACGTCTGGAACTGAGGAAGGCTTAAACATAAGCCTTGCCTGCATCCTTAAGAACGTATTGCTCCCAAGGGAGCTTTAAAGGATAGATTCAGAAACCACGGGTTTCCATCATTTGGCTCCTCTAAATCAGCTGGCGAGTGGCCCAGGTCCGTATGTTTGGAGCCCTTTCTGAAGGTCTCCAGAAGTCGTGTTGACATGTTAATCAACCCCAGTTCATTTTTAAAGGGGGTGGTTTTGGCTCCTCCAAAAGTGGTCTGACTCCCACATTTCACCCAGTGACAAAAGGGGGTGGTTTTGGAAAACCCCTCCAAAAGTGGTCTGACACCATATTAATCAACCAAGGGTTGATTAATATGGGGTCAACATTGTTTCAGCTAGGAACTCGCGCAGAGGCGCCCCTGAAGGTTGTTCACTCGGGGATTCGCTACTTCACCCGGTGAATCCGTTTACCCGTATAGTATGTAACCAAAGGAACCACCCTTTAAAAACCAAAAGGACAATGGCTGGTTACCTACTATAAGGGAGGATCCACAGGGTTTAGCAAACGTCAACAATGGCCCAGCGTTTTGCGCTGGCTCAGTTAAGCGTCATCGGTCTCCAAACTCCGGGCCTGCCCTCAAGGGATTTGCGATAACACTTGGTTGGTCTTCAGGCGCGACCGAGAAAACACGCTAGCTTGAGCAATTCTAAGCGTCAACATACCAACATACCTTAAGGGGCCGACATACCAACCTCGGACTCCCCGACATATTAAAGATGCTTTAAGGGTCCCGTGGACCTTGGGGAACTCCTCCAAATAAGTCCTTTTGGCAACACTCGGGCTCCTGGTTCCGGGTTCTGCGATCGGACCCTTGGGGTGTTAGAGATTCGCCGTGTAAGCAAACCGCCTTTGCACTATCTCCTTCTCCACTCAGATTCTCCCAACAAAAAGCTAATCATAGTATCTGTAAACATGGATTTGGACCCCCAAAATCATTGCGGTGTCCTTTTGGCTTCCCTCCGAAGCAGAACCTCAAACAAAAACAAAGCAGGAAACCACGACCAAACTCACTTTCTGAGTGGATTTGGCCAGACAAAGTCTGGTTACCACTAAAATGGTCTTCCAAAAAAATGACTAAAGTCCGAAACGGAACTCAGAGAGTGAGGAAACCAATAAACCAACAGCCACCCAAAAAGGCCACCCTGAAAAAACCCTGTCTTGGGACCCGGCTCCACCGCCGAGTACTCCGAAACCTCGACCTGCGGCTGGGTGCTTTTTTCAGTGAAGATGAGGCCATGGAACCTGAGACCTCCAACCCTCAGAACATCACCAATTCGGCTGGTAGGGGACGGTGCCCTCTTGGTTGACGTTGGAAGGGGAGCAAAAATTCTCAAATTTTAGCAGTTAAGTGGTTGGATTTCAACCACTAAACCACAATAAGCAAAAATGTAAAATGTTTCCCAACGACAACCATGCCATTGCCCCTAAATTTATCAAGTTGGCGCTTGGGTGCTTGATTCGCCAAGTTAGCAAGTTGTTGGTAACCGTTCGGTTCTCACCCTCTTGTAAGTCTCCCGTTATTGGGCGGCTTTACCCCAAATGGCTAACATCCAAGAGCAACATTATTTGGGGAGGATATGGAGAGATCCCCGCGATTTCCTGTCCTTTCGGGAAGCAAGTCATGTTGTCCATTGATCAACAAGTCCAGTAGTCTATGACCCTTTCGGGGGGCCATGGGGGACCGAAGAAATTTCCCATAATTCCCCGACTCACGGAATTTCTCATGCCCGAGGGAAGCGAGTTATAAGCAGGAAGTAGAAGTATATGCCACGTCTCTCCCGCGAAGTGTCTCACTTCCAGACCTGCAAACAAGCCGCCTGAAAATGCCAAAGGGACAGATTTCAACCAGGCTCCTTCTTGTTACTTTGCTCTTCCCGAGTGACAGCAAAGTTATAGAAAGTGGTTCAACTGGCCTCTTCTTCTTGGTTCTGAGGGAGTGACAACTGTGGAACAGAGTCAGAACATACGCGTTTGTACTCAAATTCGGGGAGAACCCCCCCCCCCGCAAATATGTATATATATATATATATGTACATTTGCTTTCCTATGGGAGTCCCTTTATCAACCACGATAACAAAGGTACACAACTCCACCAGAAAGGCGAGCCACCCATATCATGAAAGGGTTTTAACCCCGGGGTCTGGCAGGAAGCGCAACGAAAACGCTCCCCAAAATGGGCCTGTCTTTGTTAAGGGTACCCCTTTGAAGGAACACTTCAACAGGCAAAAGGAACACCATCCATTTTGAGGGGTCCAAATCCTAAAAAAAAACACACAAGTCGCTTCCCAACTCGCTCCCCGGAAAGATCCACGTGGGATGTCCTCAACCTTCTGGCCGCAGCGCCACAGGATCCGGTCACACCTGACGTGGATTGGCCAAGCGCCCGTCTTTTCCAATCTGTGCGCTGCTGCCAACTTGCTCAGGCTCCCGTGAAAAACCTCCGGCTGTGGCTCAAAAGACCGGAACTCCAAAATGGCTTGCCCTGGCAAGTGGAAACATGGACCAAGACCTGCGGAACCCCTCCTGTTCAATTTTGAGCCACACCGACATGCAGTAGTGATGGATCCGCTTAAAAACCAAAATGCCACATGTTCTGAAGCAAATGGAAGTGTGGACTAACTCAACTGAAAGGCCAAGACAAGTAATTCAGGGCGTCCTTTTGCTCTAAGACCTCCCTTTGACGGGTTTCAGGCACCTCCAAAGATTGGAAGGCTTACCTCAAAAAGGAACCATTTCGGAGAAACAACATGGGTGGTTTCCCGTTCACCCTGCAAAAAGAGTTGCCCATTATCAGAACATCCAACCATGTTGCTCACGTCCGCGACATCTACGAGAAAAAAACGCCTCAACGAACTTACAATTGGCGCAAGCTGGCGTGAGAGAACTATATGGACTGTCAGACTAGTCGTGAACAATGGACATGGCAACCCGAAACTATGAGGTAAAATGAACCCCTCTTAAAGGTCGTTTGAGGGTCCATGTAGTTGCAAAAACTGGCAACATCCAAAACCGCAAACGCAAAGCTAGCAAATTCCACCAACAAACATACACATAAAAGCAAGATTGAAAATCACACACACACACAAACACACAAACACACAAACACACAAGCACACAAGCACACAAGCACACAAGCACACAAGCACACAAGCACACAAGCACACAAGCACACAAGCACACAAGCACACAAGCACACAAGCACACAAGCACACAAGCACACAAGCACACAAGCACACAAGCCCACACAAGCCCACACAAGCCCACACAAGCCCACACAAGCCCACACAAGCCCACACAAGCCCACACAAGCCCACACAAGCCCACACAAGCCCACACAAGCCCACACAAGCCCACACAAGCCCACACAAGCCCACACAAGCCCACACAAGCCCACACAAGCCCACACAA